>MNCI01002932.1:101648-116250 GCA_015680685.1 Gnetum montanum
TGACCAGGTCCCAATATTTTCAACATGAAAGGATTCCCACCTTCCATTTATTAATTCTAGCCATGCTCAACCATTTAGTTATGGGGGGTATCCTCCATTCTAACAACACAAAATTAATAAATGTTTTTCTGTTTCTTTAATTTTTCAACTTTTTGTTTTCCAGTTTTTCACCTTTTAATTTATTGTTTTATCGTTTTTTCTTTTTTTCTTTTTATGAGTAATCTCATCCATGAATAAAACACTCATGTGGCTTGTTGGTTGAGGTGTTATTCTATGCTATCAAGTCTCAGGTGACTAATTTTTTGAATAGCGAGCCAATCAAATCCACCCAACCATTCTATTAATAAGAGATTCTACTCTAGGTACGATGATATTCTTGACATCATTGAAACTTAAAGTAATTTTATGCTCATTATGCCCAGAGTGAAAAATGATGGACTAAGAGGGAATGGCCAAGTTGTGACATCAAGGGAAGTTGTGGATTCTTTTTGGTGACATCTATAAGTGCTATCATGTAGCTTGGTTGTACTAAGATCCTTGTAGATCTAACGAAAAATGGGAGTAAGAGTATTAAAGGCACCCAAAAAAAAGGGAAGAGAGGGAGAAGAGAGTGTGCCAAAGCATCCAAAAAAAAAGTATGCTGCAAAGAAATTCCAAGTCACTCCTCCCTTGCACAAAATTCCAAGTGATCATACGCCTTGTTTTCATGGTGCTCTTATGGTTGTCCATCATTGGATGAAACGATACGATGTCACTAATTGGAGGAATGGACTTGGTCTTGATTTTGGAGTGCCGGGCTGATGACACAATAATCATGCCCTACACTCAAGATTCATTGTGCTCGGAGTCAATTGCCTCAAGTCCCAATCTCTGCTATCCTTTCTCCAATTCACCCCATCTCGATGTTCATGTATTTATGACTCATGTCTTGTGTAGCATTGAATTCATACCTCATCATGGTGGTATCTACATGTGTGTGTTTTTTTGCATCAGTATAGATTACATTTAACCCTTCTAGTGCCTATGGACATTTTAAGGTGTGGTTACANGTGAAGATGAATGATAGCTATCTACGACATGGCATGTCAAGGCTAATCAAGTATTCCCATAGCTACCTTGCCCATGGGAAATGTTGACTTCATCAAACATGGGAACATCAGCATGGAGAACTCATAATTCTCATATAGAAGAGAAGAAATGTTAGGTGCTTCTTCAATGGTATCAATCTCAGAAGCCTGAAGCATAGGACAAAGGAAAGGCACCCATGGAGGAGCCACTGCCACCAGGAACCACATGAGTTCCAACAAAGTTTTGTAATTCTATGTCTATGTCCCAAATTTTGTTTAATTCTCTACTGCAACATGAATAAATTTTTGGTTAGTCAATAATCCCATACCTATCCACTGTGTAATCAATTGAGCTTGTTCCTCACTTTCTTTGACTCGAGGACAAATTGTTATTCAATCGTGGGGGTATGATGAATTGTGGTTAACTAGGCCCCGTATACTAAACCTGCAGCATATACTAGGCCCCATATACTAAGCCCGCTACGTATACTAGGCCCCATGTACTAGCCCCGTATACACAGCCCTGTTTATGCAACGTCTATTGTAGCCTATAAATAAGTGGCCCTCTACCACACTTAGGTATCTCTCTAGTAGTCATAGTGAAGCCCTTGCATTTTGTTTCTATATGAGTTAGAATATTTTCCCAAGTGCATGCCCACAGTGTGATGCTTATAATTGTACGACACCTTTATTCAAGTGTGACGTACTTGGACATGCACATGACCAGAAATAAAGATCGAGATTACTTCATCATTGCAGCATTCACTTAGTTTTAATTGTTAAATTGTTATTGTTAATTATTATTGTTATTTATTGTTTTCTTAGTTAATATTTCTGTATCATCATTTACTATTCCTATTGTTAAATGCGGAATGAGTATGACTTAATCACGAGCATTTAAATGTGACTACTTGGTAACCCAACAGCGTACCTAGGATCTATGCTTGGTAATCCTAGTAGTAGTCATGCACGAGGTCCAAGATGTGTATGGATGATTAAGTAACAGATGCTCCTTGCACTTAGGCTAGCTTAGACTTCATTTCCTATACTCATTAGTTTAATCAAGATTATGTTCCATTTTCTCTAGGAGTAGCACTAGTTTAGGATCACATCATACGCCTCACAGTGGACTAAACCATACGTGACAAAGCAAATACTAGTCCAAGTGGGAAGACTGCAAACTTCGATCAATGTGTAACTATCTAGATACCACAACTAACCTATCCATGGAGTTCGACTGGATCATGTGTGAACACTCGTATTTGTATGGTTGAGTGTAGGGGTACCTCACCACTCATCATTGGCGCCGTTGTTGGGGATGTTGCTAGTTATCTAGATTAGTTATATCATACAAGATCATTGTAACAAGTATTAACGATATATCCTTTAGAAAAGAAATTAAATTCAATTCAATTAAATCACACACGGTTCACAATAATGTCTCTCTCACAAGACTATGATAATGCAACAACTAGTAGAGAAACTCATTGGAGAACCAACAAATTATATGATAATGAAGATGAAGTTTGGAGCACCCAATTTGATGTAGGGGTCTCTTACGAGCATCATCGCAAAAAAAAATCATCCCAACTCACAACTGCATAACATACCTAGTGATGATGAATCCCTACTGGCCACTACAAGCTTAACGGAAATACAAGAGGCTATTCGAATAGCCTGCAGGCATCGTAAGGAAAGTTGTCTACCCGTGCTTGATTTAAAAAACTTCCCCAAGTTTTCAGAAGGCTATGATTTAGATCTGCAACAACATCTACAAGTCTTCTATGATGCCTGTACATGGAACAATATTTATAATGCATGGAAAAAACTTAAGCTCTTTCCTCTGACACTCGTTGGCCAAGAAAAAGTATGGTATAGGTCGTTAAAACCAAAATCAATTCGACGTTGGCCGAAAATGATAGAACTTTTCAATAAAAGATATTAAACCTATGCGAGAGTGTCAGCCTTGAGGAGACAAATCCAAGAATGGAAACAAGCACAACATGAACCCTTGGACATGGCCTTAGAAAGATATTATGCACTGTTAAACAATTTCCCAGGCCATGGGTTCTCTGAGGAGAGGCTAATGTACCATATCATAGATGGGCTCCGTAATGAAACAAGGGAGACCCTAGGGATGTACGCCCAAGGTCAACTATATGAGCTACGAACCCATCAACTCCAAGAGCTTATTAAGCGGATAGAAAAAGAAGAAAGAGAAATAGCCAAATGGGAGAATGTTGAAAGTTCTCAACAGGACCAAAATCTTAACTTAACAAGGGTCCATGATCATGAAGAGGATAAATCAACTCACTTCAAGGAGGTGGAATCATCTTTGCCAATCCTACAATTACTTGATGAAATTGAGGCAAAGATCAATAAGATGATGGACTGGGTACATGAAAGATGTGGAGAATATGCCGACATTATTAGAGGACGAACTATGCCAAATCGAGAAACAGGATAGGACACCACACGATAATCAGAAAGAAGCGTTGAAGAGAATAAGGATAAGAACTCAACTACCAATCATACTTATCAATGTAATATTTTCTTGTACGATCACCCCAAAGGTCAATGTCCAATCATACGTATCAATGTAATATTTTCTTAATAACTAAAACTTTGCCAACAAAGATGAGCTTTCTTTCTTTCATTTATTAAGCTTCTTTTTAATTTTATTGGCCACATAATTCAACAAAATAGTAAGATTAGGTTCAAAATAAAAATTTGTTCCTAAAATCTCAAAGACATAATATTTTTTCAAAATTTTCTAAGGCCTAAGAGTAATTCACTTATTAATATTGCCATTATAATAAACAAAATATTTTGCTAATTGATCCAAAAGCTAAATAATATACAGTAATTCTTCATTCTAGCTAAAAGAGTATTGATGTTGTAGAAAATCATTGACAATAAAAAAGGATCATCTGCAAATTGCTTGTTAAGTAATTACATACCCTGATCATCAATTAAAATTTTCTTAATGATATTCCTTTATAAATCATAGTGTAGATTATGTGAAAGAAAGTTTGCAGAAATTAAAAAAAACATAGAAAGCTAGAGGACAACCTTGATGAATTGACCATTGAAGAGAAAAGAAGGAACGTAATCCAAAATTAGTAGTAATTTGAGCATTAACATTAGTGAGAAAGGTATGAACAAGATGAATAAAATAATTATCAAATTTCAATTTATAGAGATAAGAAATAATGAAATTCTATTCAATCCTATCATAATATTTGGCATAATCTAACTTAATACAAGTAATATCTTGGTTAGTATCTAAAGCCCATTGCATTCCCTCCCAAGCTATAGTAACATTATTTATGATATGTCTACCTTTAACAAAACTTGTATATTAAGGTTTGATGATATCTTTAATAACTTTTTGAATTTGGCAAGCCATGCATTTAGCTAAAATTTTATAAATATTGTTTAAAAGAGTAATAGGCCTCTAATTACCAATATGTTGAAGATCTTCATTCATAAAAAGAAGATGCCTAATACCTTTATTAATATTTTTACCAAGAGAAGCTTTTTTAATGGCTTCTTGGAAATCATTTCCAACAAAGTCCTAATTCTTGTTTAAAAATTCAATTGGAAAACCATCAAAACTTGGAGCTTTACCATCTACTAAAATAAAGTCCACTACTTTGATTTCTTCTACTATAATTTCAGCTTCAAGAATACTGTGATGTGTTTCTATTATAAGATGAGGAATATGTGTACTAGAGGCCTTGAAGGATTCCTTGCTAAAACCTTCAAAAGAAAAATGATTAACTAAAAAATTATTAATAGTCTCAAAATTTATAATGATGAAATCATTTATATAAAATGATTCCAATTTGGGTACTTAATCTTTTCCTTTTAAAAATTTAAAACTTTTTTTACAAGGTTCATCTTCAATTTTTAGCCAACCCGTACAACTTCTAGTGAGAGCACTTTTAGCTTCAAAATCATCCCAACATTGTTGAGCATAATGTGTTTTAGCCAATGCTTTTTGAGTTTTAAAATCAAATGGATTTTGCTCTCAAAGAATTTGCATTTTCTTTGTAGATCCTGTAAGATCTTCTTCAACTTGACGCTTACACTTAGCAAATTATTTTTCAAAGCAGCTAAAAGAATTTTTGACTCTACAAGGCATTCAGCACCACCAATTAATCTAACCAATATCAACAGTAGGCGTTTTTCCTACATTTGATAAAGACTTCAAAATATTTTTCCCACTAGGTCCTATGAACATACTAGTATTCACATGAAAAATCCTATGCTTTTGAAAAACGGAAGAAGTAATTCTAGAGAGAAAAATGCCAATAAAAAATAGTCTAGTAAAGTACCATCTATGTGCACTTCTATTTTTCTTATAGGCTTCGAAAAGAAAACATTAGAGATGTAAAATCTATAAGTCAACAAGAAATTCTATCATTTTCTTGTTGATAATTAGACCAAGTATAATGCTACTCATTTGAATAATGTGGAAATAAAGAGCTAACATTAGAAATAAATTTATTTTTTTTTAAATTACACCAATCTTCTTTTTCTTCAGAGGACATATTAAGAGAAAGACCATCAAGTTTATCTAAATTACTTTCAATCATATTGAAATCACCTCTACTAATCTAATAAACTTTAGGCAAAGAGAAAAGATATTTCCAAACCTTTGATCAATCTTTCAAATTATTAAGAGCATAAATATTACATAGTCCAAAGCCTCCTTTTTCACTATGATAAGTAACCCAAATAACTCTTCTAATGTTATCAAAACCAAAATTCAAAACTTTTTCAATCCAATTTTTATTAACAAGAATAACATCTCTTTTATTAACTTCATGAGTAGCAAAAAAAACAATGTAGTTTTTTAAAAGGCATTTACCATCAAAACTAATATCATACACGGAAATCTTAATTTCTTGCACGAAAAGAAATCTAGAGACAAATGTTAGTTTAAAAGATACTCTTCAATAATTTTTGCTTGGGACTTATCAAAAAGGCCTCAAACATTCTACAATAACACTAACATTGAGATGTGGGGGAGGAAGCCCTTATCCTTGATTTTTCAAGCTTAGCATTTGTGTTACAATCTATGTCACTAATAAATAAAAAATCATTATGTGATAAAAAAACATTTGTAACAATACTAGAAGTTGAAAGAGAATGAGATATCTTTGAGGTATTTAAATTGAAAGCAATATTTGTGGGCCTTTTGTTTTTGTGTTAAACTAAGTGAAATTTATTTGCATCAATATTTTTATTATTGGTCCTCATTGAAATTTTTTTTTTCTAAAAAGAAATTCTCTTTAAATATTAAGAGTTTATTATTACATTTAAAATTAAAAGAATTAGTAAAAGGTTGAGAACTTGTTGAAGAAGATTTCATATGTGCTTGTTGAAAACTACCATTGTTTGCTTTTTTGTTTTTTTCCTCAAAAACAACTTTTTTGTTAGAAATAAGACAGATTTCAATAACATGACCTTCACAACAACAATAGTTACAGCATCTCATAAATTATAATATGTAGTTTTCTAGGAAAAAACATTGATTAACATGTTTGAGTTTTAATTCTAATTTTCTTTACTGTAAATTCATCTTTACAAATTACATATACACTACACATCATCTAGTAATGTTTTTAACTGTCTGTCTTTATGATTGTGCCAATGCTGCTAACAATTTCACTTTTAACATATTGAAAAATAAGAGAGATTTTTTAATTCAATTCAACACAGAATTTCATAGTAATTAAAACATAAAAACTTTGATCCAACCATTTCTCATTCATTTTTCTCAACCATTTGAGAATTATAACCAATCCTATTAGCAAAAAAGACTCCCAAAAAAAATAACGATCATGCAAACCATTAACTCCATAACGGCATTGTTTTTGCAACAAAAATGTGTTGCCTATATATTTCCATCTGTGATTGCTTGTCGGTCGCTGAATCTGTATTTTTGCTTCCAAATCGGTACTATTTTTCGGCAACATCGGATCGTTACTCTATTCAGGTAATCATCATTTTATTTCATTTTCTCTTATCATTTTTCTTTGTTTTCTTTCTTCAAAACTCTTCCCCGTCTACATATTCGCTTCTGTATGTGTGATTCAGGTTTTACTGATTTTCGTAAGTCTCTGCGCGCTCTTTGTTGCTGCACTTCAGCAATTTTAGGCTTTCTTTTGATTATGCAATTGTATCCTCGACTAAACCCATTGACGCGCTAGCTTCCTCTCTCGTCCGATACTTGTCCTTTAAGGCTCATAGTAGGATCTGTCTTATATCTACATAGGATTTTCTCCTCTGTTCGGAAGAGAAATTGTTTAAAGGATTCCTAGGGTTGCCAAATTGCTCTGTTTTAGCTTTTTGGCCTTTTCTAGAATTGTTTATATGCGCTTTTTCTTCGCATGTTAGTTTCCTCTGTGCCCTGGAGCTTTTTAATTCTTTGCTCATCATCTTGGTTTTCGGGCTTGCGATTGGTTCGTTTGATTAGTTTATTCAAGTGAGATTTCGGTATGATGCAATAGATATGATGTTCCGTACTTTTAAAAGCTTCAGTGGTAACACGAGGTAAGTAAATTTTGTTGAAATGTTTTCATTTTTTTATCTGCTCGAAGATTTTCGTGTGTTTTGTGACATATAAAACGGTTCCTTCTTATATATAAAACGGTTCCTTCTTATATACAAAATTGTTTTCCGTTTTTCATTGCACATAATCTTTTTGCGTTCTTGCTCTTCCTTATTTGGTTTACATTTAATGCTGGAGCAGCAGTGTGGTTAGGATTAAAGAATTTAGTGTTGTCTTGTATAATAGCATCGTCTGCAACACTCACCTCACATTTTGCATTGCATGCTTACCTGACAGCGCGAGATTCCAGTGGAAACTTGTATCACAGGATATGAGTACTAGTGAGGAGTTTACCTTTTTGTCACGCAACATGAATACGCAATGAAGTCCAAATTTTGATATGCAAAACGGCTGGACGGTTAGGGTACTTGAATGTGTTTAGCTTTGATTTTGAAGGAGTATTCACCCACACACAGACGTATGAAGACTCTTCTGTGAATTTCAACAGAAGTTGAGAACGTTGAATGCTCTTCTACTAATTCCAGTGGAATTTACAGCTTTAGATTTAAGTTTTTATTTTGTATTATATAAAATTAAAATATTGAGGGAGCAATCGTCCATGGAAAATCCCGCTGGATGCCATTTGTGCACGTTCTGCAGTCCGGGATCATGCATTCTGCTATCCTGTTACAAGCTTCAGTCATTTCTTTATGTTGATGTAGTTATTAATTTTTGTATGGACAAAGGATCTTACCTCGCTGGGTGCGCTTACGGGTCGGTCCAAAATATAATAAAGATCAATGGTTTTCAGTGGGCAGGGAAACCCTGCCTTGGGCGTTTGCACGCTCACTGTCTCTCTGGTTTGACTTCTTTTTCATTTAGCATTTATTTATTTCGCAGATTACGCGAGTACCGAGTAAATTGATATTGCCATATTTCGGCCCGAATATCGAGATGAATGTGGCCTTAATTATGAGATGTTCGACGATAGCAGTTACGCTTCCTGTGCATGAATAGTTGTTCTTTAGATTCAAAATTTAAGTATTCAATTGTCATTTCTGGACATGGTACCAGTCAATTTTGTTTTTGTTATCTATTATAGCTGCTGGAATGTATGTTTTGGGTTTCATTTTTTGGTTCTATTGTACAACCCTCAAACTAGATGCATTGATTAAGGTTCTTGCGTCAATCTCTCATCTGATTTTTGCATCGTGTGATCGTTTAACTTTTTTCAATGATGGCTGAGTTATGAGATAGTGTCAAAAACATATCGATTATGATGAAGCGGATAACTCCATTGATGTTGATTACCAATCCATTATCCTAGTACGAATACAAGAAAAATGGATAGAAACCAAAATCCTTAGATAGGATAGCTAAACGTGTTATGAAGAAATGATAAACATAACACAACATCAAGTGATCATACAAATGATATGTGAAGACCAAGGAGAATGGATAGAAACCAACAATCAACTTGAGGAATCCTTAGATAGGATAGCTAAATGTGTTATGCAAGAAATGATATACATAACACAACATCAAGTGATCATACAAATGATATGTGAAGACCAAGAAAATGGTACTAGATAATTGAAGATGCAAGAGAATTAACAAATCTTAACATTCACAAACCTTGATTAACAAGAAGGAAATATCAAGAAGTACATCAAAATAATATTATTGTTAATATCACTATAACAAATAAGGACATTCCAAAAACTATAAGCAAGCATTTATGATGAATCATTGGAAATAAGCTATGGAAATAGAAATTGCAATGATGAAGAAACATAAAGTCTGCTAACTAGTACCATGTTCAAAAGATCATTATCCTATTAAGAACCATTAGGTATTTTCAACTAAACCAAAGACATTAGAACTTTGGACAAATAGAATGCAATATTAGGGGTAAAAGGTTTGTCACAAATCAAAGGAGTTTGTTACCCTATTTCCCCCCTACATCACCCTTCGTAAGTGATCGGTCTTGCAGGTCCGACTACGACACAACTTTTGCACCCATGGCTTGCATGGTGATTTTTTGTATCATCATATCTATATTAGTCAAGTTCAAATGGAAAATTCATCACATAGATGTTAAGTTAGCATTCTTATATGAAGACCTCCAAGAAGCAATTTATATGAAACAACTTGATGGATTTGTGGAAGATGATACCCTGGTTTGTAAGTTACAAAAAGTAATTTGCAAATTTAAGTAGGCTCTAAGAGTACTAGACCAAAAGATTGATGAATTTCAGATTAATTACAGATTCACCAAGTCCAAGAAAGATAATACTCTATACGTCCTTTTGAATAATGGAAAAATATTGGTGTTTCATGTTGATGACATACTTGTTGCTATGATTGAACCATAAATTGTAAACCAATTCAAGTACCACTTATTTTTACGATTTGACCTTTTAGACCTATGATTAGCACACTATTAGTTGGGAGTAGAAGTATGTCAAAAGGATGACAAGATTACAATCTCTCAAAGAAAGGGTACCAGTGAATTCTGAGAAAAGTACAATATGTTAGAATGTTGTGAAGCAACCATTCCAATGACACCTAGATTCAAAATAAATATTGACAAAGAACTAATTGATTTAGCATAATATCATTAGATTATTGAAGGATCAATGTACCTGACTAATACTAGAACTGATATTTAGAATGTTGTAAATTAGTTGGTTGTGGCAATGTAGAAGCCAAACTATCATCATATGAAAGCAACATTTTGAATCCTATGGTATGTTAAGTATACATTATCATATGGAATTGTATTCACAAAAACCTCATAAAAAATTTTAGACATATATGTTGATGTTGATTGGGGAGAAGACACAATTGATCATAGCTCAAGGATAGGATTCTTAATCCAGTTATATGGAAACCCTATTAATTGGTGTAGTAGTAGTAAGCAAAGGGTAGGTTTTTTATTTTTAATGGAAGCTAAATATTGTGCTCTATCAGAGACTATTTAAGACATTATGTGGATTGATCATTTACAAAGATCAGAATCTTAGTGTTGAAGCCTATTATTATACACTGTGACAATCAACCTACCATCAAGATTGTCCAAATCTAGTTTATCATGGCAAAAGTAAACACATTGAGATAAATGTTCATTTTCTTTGTGAAAAGTGTGTGTAAAAATATGTGGATATTTAATACATATCCACTAATTCCTAGAAAGCAAACAACTTTACAAAGGATTTAGCAAGATAAGATTTTAATACTTTTTGAAATTATTTATCACTAAAATCATTTTTTGGCAATAAGAAGTGAGGAGGAGAAGTACCACATGTGAAAACTTAAAAGAATATTGATGAGTGGCGAGGTACCCCTACACTCAACCATACGAAACGAGCGTAGCATGCGCGATCCGGTCGAACTTCACAGACTAATTGCCTAAACGCCCCATGGAACACTTGGGGTAATCATTCATTGTCTTCCCAGACTTACTTGTTGTTGTCACGGTGTATGGTTAAGTAAGTCTGAGGTATATGATTTTTTTGGTCTTTTCTGGTTTATCTCCTATGCTAAGGGGTGAAGGGTTGAGAGAACTAACTACTCTAACTAATGTCCTAAGTCTAAATTAACTAGTGTCAGCANTGCCACGATATCGTGGTCCACCACCAAATCTATAAATAAGAGGTGGCACTCCCCTCATTTCCATATANCAACGCACGTGCTTGAAGCAGTCGTACTGAGGCACCTAACTAGCCTAATTGTGACGAGCAGCCGATTCCTTGACTAGCCGTACACATCCGTAGATGCTCGTAATCAAGTCGTACTCGTCCCATGTTCTAGGAGATAAGGGGGAGAGAATCTAATCGCGATGAGTAGTCGATTCCTTGGTTAGCCGTACACATTCGTCAATGCTCGTAACCAAGTCGTACTCATGCGACGCTACTAGGAAAGCAATAAATAACATTAAATAAACCTATCTATGTACTGCAAGGTTTATCCACAAAGCTCATCTTTATTGCTGTACACAACTTGCATTCAGGTACAAAGCTGCTCGAATAAAGAACCGTTCACTTAGGGGACTCCTACTACAGGAACATGGAAAATATTCTATCTCTGGGGTGATCAATCCGCCAGAGCTTTGCTACTTCTAACCTCTATATGGAAATGAGNGACATGTAAACGAATCATCATTACAAGAAACAACAAAACTGGTGTTCATGACAACAAGGGTGAACACCTTATTACATTAACATTAGGCCTCATTTGGTAGCTGAGAAAGAGAGAGAGAAAGAAGTGTTGTTGCTACCAACGCCCAGATTGCGCCTTTTGTTGTCCATCCGTAAGCGTGGCATCGATCTTGCTCCTTGCATAGCTGCTTTAGCACTGCTCAATTCCAAGTGTTTGCTCCAGATCCATTCCGTTGTTGTATGATTGCCATCTGCACACACAACACAATCATATATTAGCAAAGGTAATTGAATCATTAAGTAATTAATACCTTGCTTCAGTGTGGGTCTATTGGCTAGGTTGTGGTATGGCTAATATGGATCGGGAGATGTAGTAATGATGACTGCCAAAGGTGTAGGGGTTAGGAAGAAAATAAAAAATTTCAGGGCTAGGAGAAAATCAAAAAAAGTGGGCCCTGTACCCCCATGACTAATCGCGAATCTCTGGTAGTGGTAGAATGAAGAAGGGAAAGGAGTAAGAAAGATAGATAAAAAGGGACAATTGAAAACATTAGTGAAGTAGATGTCAAGATGGAAATGAACAAAAATAAAATTAATTGCAAAATNCTAATGATACAACCGGCAATGAGGTGAACAATGGAGAGAAGGATGGAGAGAAGAGAAATGGAATGGAATCTTAAGAACAAGGTGGTGTACAGCCCCTTGTGTGTTTGATGATTAACGTGACTTGGCAAGTCTCATTCCAACTCCAGCCTCAAACCAACCACTTCCAATGACATCGCATCAATGCATTTGGTTAAACCATCCACTGGGATAACGAGGATGCATCTCCAAAGAGCCACCACCATTCCGATGAAACAAAGGAAACAATGGGAAGCGAGAAGGGCCTTAGTTAGAGGGAACACTTTGGGTTCCATAACCAGTTCTTGTAGCCCAAATTTTATTTCGTCTAAGGGGTGTGCTTTGAATTCTCACTTTCTTCCCCTTTTTTTTAATGTTTTGTGTTTTTATGCATGAGAACCACACCATGCAAAGACTTCTTATTTTTATTGGCTCAGCTTCTGATAATTGGGTAACATCGAAATGTTAAGAAAACTCAAGAAGAAAACATCTAAGCACCCAAGAGAATGACTAACACAAAAGCATCAAGTTCCCTTGAATTCACACCCTTTGCAATCCTTGAGTCCTTCCTTAGTTTGAGAAATACTCAGTCACTGATTCGTTAAAGTTCTTATTAGAAGGGAATTGTACATTTCCAACCCAAGAGAAACCATAGAAATTGGTGGATGGATGAATGAAGTGATCTCATTGCCTGCCATATCAAAAGAACATATCTTAGTATCAACATTGTGACGTAAAGGTAAAAACCAAACATTAGCAATCAATATGAAAACAGTTCATACCATCAGTCCGAACACTTATTGGGTGACGAACTTACATGGTGGGTGGCACACACACACGCACACAAAAAATAGAAAAGTATAACGATGGTGTAAAACAGAAACAGAGAAAGTTAATGAAATTTTTAAAACAAAAATGTGTAAAACAAAAATTGAAAAATAATTGAGGGCCCCATATGGTTAGCATAGGTGGCCATCTCCCCCATGACTGAGTTGTAAGGAAGAGATCCGAAATAATGAGCATCTATTTGAATTTCTAAGAAGTGCCCAACTTCTCCCAATTGATGATCTTAAGTTGAGGGGTGGAAGTTGGCAACACTCACGTTCCAATGTGTCTATGCCATGGTTGTTGGCATGAGTTGTCTCCTCAGTTCGTTCCATGCATATTTGCTTGCTTCTTCGAGTGGCTATCAACCACGGGGTGTCTACTACTGGTTGCGTGGTTGCTACATACAGGCATCCTTGTTTCTCACTCTCATAGGCACACCTCTCACATGGAGACATATCCTCCATGTCATCACTCGATGAATCACTGTATGCGATGCATGGAATCTTCTTCTTCTCGTTCTTTCCGTAAATATTCATCTTAGAAATTTGCAAGGAAAGATCACGGATTCCTAGGTACACGTCTACGGTACTTAGCCACGGCCTTCCCATTATAATGGGGAAGCCCCCTTCGTTGCTAACCTCAATCACCAGGAAATCGGCTGGGTATGACCACCCACACACAGTGGTGATAATGTCCTCCACCAATCCTAAGGGAATGGTGATGGAATGGTTAGCTAGCTCCAGTTGTATGTTACTCTTCTTAAGTTGGGATAGGTTCTAGGCTTGATACATATTTTGTGAAATTAGGTTGACTTCGGAACCTGAGTCAAGAAGAGCTCGATGTGGTACATTTTCAACCATCTGTAAGTGAATTAAGGTGTTCCTAGGGTCAGATAGTTTCCTGGGAAGGTGGCCCACCTTTATCCAGTCAGTTACGGCATATGTCAACATAACCGTTTGCGTACTTAGTTGTTGGACTGAAGGGTTCTCCGAAGTGTTAGTGGTTAGAGGCCTATACATGTGCCCAACCTCTTGTTGTTGCGAGAGTTTGTCTGGGCTCCTAGTTCTGAAGAAGGGTCTTTTCTTTGTATAGTTGTCAGAACCAGCACCTAGTTGGATATTTACATGCTGAATATTTACAGCTCTCGTGGTGTTACGTTGCTGTGGTTGGGTAGGTAATTCCCCCTGCATTGTTGGAATAGGTTGTATGGGAGCTATAGGTGGAAGAGGTGCGGGTGGAGTTAGAGGATGGGCTGAATGTGAGATATCTCCTGAAGGAGAAGGAGTCCTCCTAAAGTACTCCTGAACTTGGTAGTGACGTTGGGGAGTAGTGTGACCCATAGAGTCACCTGGAGAAACTGGCTG
>MNCI01002932.1:118666-155354 GCA_015680685.1 Gnetum montanum
TTCACTTGGGGGACTCCTACTACGGGCACATGGAAAATATTCTATCTCTGGGGTGATCAATCCGCTAGAGCTTCACTACTTCTAACCTCTACATGGAAATGAGGGGAGTGCCACCTCTTATTTATAGATTTGGTGGTGGACCGTGATATCGCAGGGGACGATGCGATATCGCGGCTTGTGCATATCACGTCTCATCAAATATGATATCATGTATGGACTTTTTAGGCAGCCCTTCCAACATTGTATTCATGTTCCTATATCACTTCACATTACTAATTAGCAAACAAGATAAAATTTTAATCTATAAAGTATGAATTTAGGAGTGTTAGAATGTAATTCACATTTTATAAATAAAACCTAAGTCAATAATAGGTATTGTGTCAAGTTCGTAAGTTATGTTGTTATTTCATAAGGATTGTTACATAAAATCCTTGCAAATTCATAATAGTGAGAAGTCATATCAAGTAAGTGTGAGTATGCTGCAATGAAATATGAATGTAGTACAAAGATAGAAACAAAGGTCAATTTAACAATCCAATTGAAACTATCTTTATATTAAGTTATATAGATATAGATATAATATCTAATTCATGGAATATGTAATCAGTGGAACTCTGAAACTAGTTTAATAAATCTATTTAGTAGCAACAGTACTAAACACATGTTACCTATATTTATGAATTGCACGTGTTATTTTAAAGATATCCTATGTTGTAGTAAGGAACCAAAGATATAATCTTGTAATTGATATAAACAAAATGCATGATATAGTTCTTTCAAGCACTAGTGTGGGGCATATGTTGAAATGAAATACAAAAGCGATACAAAGATAGAAAAAAAGGTTAATCTAACAATCCAGTTGAAGCTATGCTTATATTAAGCTATGTGGATATAAATATAATATCTAATTTAGGAAATATATAATTAGAGGAACTTTGAAATCTATCTGATAAATCCACCATTACTCATCCATGAGATTGGTGTTGATGCAACCCTTGTGTTCCCCTCCTACTTGTGAAAACTACTAATGACATTCAAGGTGTTCATGGGAGGCCTTTCCTTCTTGGGACCCAATAGGGCCTGCAAGCTTCAAGGTTGGTTGGTCTGCTTCTTCAAATTTGCTACCCCATATGACCCCTAGGGATTAGGTAACTTTCATAGAAAAGCTTAGGAATGAAATGGATGCAAGGATTAGGGAGGAATTGATGAAGGAGGTTGAGATGGTATATAAAGCCCAAGCAGAGGCTAGTATGTGTGAATTTGAGGCTAACATGAAGCACAAAGTAGAAAAATACATTGGGCTAGAAATCCTAAGAGCTATTGAAGAGATAGAGGTCTAGCTGAAGTATGAGGCCCAATAGAGGAGGTAGATAGAGATTCAATTTCTATGTGAACAAGTTTGAAAGGAACTAAAAAAGGAGTTGGCTAGGGTTGAAGAGGAGCATTGAAAGGAATGCAAGAGAGAGGAGATGAGGTGTTAGTAGGAGTGACAAGAAAGGTAGCGGGCTATAGAGAAATCTAGAGAGGAGTGCAAAGAATGCCTATGCAAGAAGTGTCAAGAGGACCTTAGAAGACTAGTAGAGGATGCTGAAAGGAGAGAGATGGAGAAACGACTCTAGCAGAGTCTATAGGACACAACCAAACTTTGACTTGAGATTGGGAGGTGCTTCTATCTTGAGTTGGGCCTCATTTGTAAGGTGTCTACCTAGAGCATCATAGCTTGGGTCAAGTGTTAGACAACTTCTCTCCATCTAGGTAAGACATACCACCTCTCCTAGGAAGAGAGACACATTGTAGGTTGAATTGCAATGCATTAATGAGCCATATTCTCTTATTAATGTGGATAAGGGATTGTTCACCACCTTGTAAGGATATGGAAACACACTTGTACTTGCTCCCTCCTCCCTTTGCCTTAGGATGCCTTTCTTTTTATATTTTTATCCAAGGGCTTTGCTGCCATATTCTTGGATTTAAGGGCTAGTCCAACCACTTCCTTAGCTTTTTTAAGAGAAGATTTGAGGGGTTTACATACCCATCCTATTTTGCCTATCTTTCTCATTCTATTCCTTTTTCTTTGGTTTCTTGTCTTGGGGTTGCCTTACATTAAAGATGAATGTTTTGTAATTTTTTATTTATAATATATCTTGACCTTTTGAAAAAATATTATAGTTATTAATTAATTAATTTCTAACATGAAACATACTTATTAAATCATATTAAGGCTCAAACTCATGACCTTGTAACTAAAGAATCTTTAAAGTATTATTTTATAAGTAAACCAATGGAGCATCCTTTAGATATTATTTAACAAACTTTTATAGAACTAGTTTAGGGGTATGCCTTAGGATGAAAAAAATTAGATGAGTTGAATAGGTGAAATTTTGTTAAAAATTGAGGGAAGCACATGTAGGGCCTAATTGGATTAGTGTAGGATGAGATATTTCTTAGAAATTATCTTAAAAATGTTTTAATGTGCATTTATAATGTTTGAAGTTGGACTTGATGAGATGGGCATTTTTGGAATATCATCATCATCATCTTGGCCTTGTTTCAACAATATGGGGTTGGCTTACATTTTTGTAATATATTTATATATATTTGATTGCCTTCATGTACACAATTGGCCAGACTATGTCATTGTCAACTCCTCCTACCTTAATGTTCAACCTGTCATAAGTCAGATAACAACATTAAGATAATGATTTTTATGTATTTGATTTTGCATATCTTACTTTACATATAATTTTCAATGTTGGATTAGGAGGTGTGACATTTCCACTATCTCACCTCCCCCACCCCCCTTCTTTCCCCCTACCATACCCAGTGTAGAAGCAGTTTGAAAGCCTAGCATGGGAGAGGCTTAACACCAACTTCTCCAAAACCAACATTACAAATTGAAAGCATTTTCTCATATTTTTGCAAGTAATATTAATGTTTCCCCTTTCCCCTTGTAACCAAAATTACAATGTGGAATTTGTAGGTGGTTAGGTGGTGACTTTTCATAGCACTTACCATGAATTTTCCCTTCAAGGCTAGTGTTGAAGCCTTTCCATTCTTTTACTTTTTGCTACCAATTTTCTTTTAGTTTTTAACGTGGGTGGTGCAACCCTTCCGGAAATTACCAAACTTCTAGAAGTTAGGTTCCCCTTATTTTTCCAAGCTGAGAGACTTGTCATCCTAATAAAACCAATTTTTAGTAGGAAAAACTAAACTTTTCACTTTGGTTTTTAGCCTTCCCCCTCATCAACATTGAGTTTGAAGTTGAGAGATTTTCATTATCTCACCCCCCTTCTTTCTCCCTGCCATATCCAATGTAAAGGTAGTTGGGAGGCCAACTTGGATGAGGCTTAACACCAACATTTCCAACCTTCCATTCTTGGTGAGGGGGTAAACCCCTCTTATCTCTTAGTTAATAATTATAGTAAATACCTCATTTTTTGCCATTTTTATTTCCTTTAAAAGTTTTTGAATTTCATTTTCTAGAATTTACTTCTATTTTACCATTTATAGCGTATTTTTAAAGTCATTCTTAGCACTATAGCCATGTCTTTCCAATAGTCCACCAAATTTCCCTTCACCCTTACTAGCAAAGATCACACCTAATAAGCCATGAGGGTCTATGACCCCAAAGACCCTACCATCATTGAGTGTAGGTGATCTTTGAGGATCAAAGGGGAGAGTCATGGTTTTGCAATCATAAATGAAGATTTCTATAACTTCATTTGTGCTAAAATACAAGCAAGAATGCTAATTCTATGTATTGAAGCAAAGGCCAAGAGGGAGTTGGAGCTCATACATAGAAGTGAGAAGGAGTACATCCATTTCCCATATGATCAAATTTCCCTTAATGACATCTATGCTATCATCCTAGCCCAATTGATTATCATGGAAGAGGAAGATGAGAAGCATAGCTCTAAGGAATAGAGAAAAGGAGGATGAATTTAAGTTAGAATTTGAGCCTAAAAACATCCTAGGAGGATTGTTCCAACAAACATCCCCCAAGGTTACAACACCTTCCTCCAATGCTTTTTTTTTCTCCATGGGCATGGTGCCACCATCTTACACTCCTTCCTACCATACTATGGTGGATCCCATGCCAATTATAGCCATACATCAAACTCAGCCAATGTTACAAATAAAAAACTATAACACATTAATGCTATTTACAACACAGTCTCAATATATAAAATCATTGATGGTGGTTTTTACCACAACAAATCTGCTAATTACTCATGTGGGTTCAACCATGGGATCCCAAGCAACATAGGGACCACACCCCCCCTTTATCTTGTTTATGCCTCAACTACTAGCACAAAAAATCTTTTTCTTTGTCTAGCCCACAAGCCACAACCAACAGTGCCACCATAGGGTCTAGATCAAGCCTTCTAGATGATTTAAGACCTCATGGAGGAGTTGAAAAGGCTTAAAGCCTCTCCCTCACAAATTGTCAAGATTATGGACTTCTACCAAGATGATCCCATAAGTCTTGTAGTCCCATCCTCGACACTTCCTCTTGGTATCCCTATTTCTCAATTTAGCAAATATAATAGAGAAGATGATCCTAATGCTCAACTTATTACCTTTCAATCTAAATGCTTGCTCTTGTAGCCTTGGCCTCATACCATCATGAAGATTTTCCCTATGTCTTTGACTAGGAAAGTACTTGATTAATATCGTGCATTACCTAGGGGATCCATATCCTCTTTGGAGAATTTGGTTGCCCAGTTTGTCAACCACTTCAAGTATAACTTGAAGCTTAACATAATGCTTGATCAACTCATGAAGGTCAAGCAAGGATCCCCTAGAACTCGTGCAAAAATTCATTTAGTGGTGGAATGGAATACTAAATGAAATACCAAAGCCTATAGCTGAAGCCCATTTATTAGCCATATTTAAGGGAGTAATTAATGACTTCATCAAGTCTAAACTCTACTATCTTGATCCACAATCACTTAGCCAAGCATTCTTTCAGACTAAAAATATAGAGGATGCTATGGAGGCCAATCATGATCTAGCCTATATAGCATATAAAAACCAACACACTTAGAGAGAGAAAGAAGAGAGAGAAAAAAACATGACCATAGCAACTATAACCAAGGAAACAAAGATCACGAATCAAGGGCTAAAGGTCAATCTACCCAAGGCCCCCACCAATGACTGCAATAACTAGCCATCAACCTTTGGGGCCCCTTCATCAACATCAACCAGACTGAACTTCGAAAGGAAGGATAAGTCCAAATACACTGCATTGCCATTAAAACCATTTGAGTTGTTAAACCAACTATTAAAAAGTGGATGCATGCAACATAAATAAATGATTGAAGCTACTTCAAAGAAACATGATCAGCTATGTGAAATAGCCAAGGACCCCACTCAAGTAACAAAGGATGATCCCCAATTTCCTAGATACTTCACGCTAGACTATCTCTACCATTATCAAAAATTACTTAGTCATGACACAAACATCTGCCTTGCACTGAAGGATGACCTGCAAAATATGATAGATAGGGGGGAGCTAGTCTTAGAGGCTTCTAACCTAGTTCATCCACAAAATCAATTGATGCAAGTCTACAAGGATCCTTTGAATGCTAATGAAAACCCTTATATTATTTCAACATTCAACATTGATGATGATTAGAGACCTGTAAGAGAACCATTTGTGATTCAAGTACCCCTCTATGATGAAAGGGCTTCTTCAACTTCCCACAACTCAAGAACTCCTTTTTTCATAAGAGTACCATGACATGTACCTCTAAGGAAACCTTTTGTCATCAAGGTCCCCCAACTCAATACAACCCAACCAGTCATAGCCCAACCAACAACACAAAGACCCCCTGTGGTGGCTAATGCTACTGCCTCTTCCTCATAGCCAATGGCTAACAACCAAAAAACTTTAGCCAAACAAAGGAAAAAGCATAAGCAAAAGCTTGATAACAAGGGAGACAAGCAAACAGAGACACAAAAGGAAGTGGATCCACCAAAGCACTTCCATTT
The DNA here is from genome assembly GCA_015680685.1 of Gnetum montanum. Taxonomy (NCBI): domain Eukaryota; kingdom Viridiplantae; phylum Streptophyta; class Gnetopsida; order Gnetales; family Gnetaceae; genus Gnetum; species Gnetum montanum. The sequence goes on from MNCI01002932.1 coordinate 124,661, forward strand.
TGGCTATACCCATGACCTCCTCCACCCCAACCCATTTAACAAACAAGCCATAAGAGGACACCAAAGCCCACAACCAAAACAAGAAGGAAGAGCCATAGATGAGCCAAAGTTCACATTTTGGGATGCATGAAGGAAGTAAAGTACAACTGTGATGACAAGCCCATGACTAATGAAAAAAATTTCCTCAATGTAATGGGCAATGTCAAGCAATCCCTTGAGTAAAAAAACAAAACTCTAAGCTTATATGACCTAATCATGACCTCCACCACGCATCGTGAGGTGCTAGTCAAAATGTTGACCTCCATCCCCATTAGTGAGGATATCCCCCTTAATGAAGAATCCATCCATGCAGTGATGATTCCTCTCTTACCAAGGGAGGAGAAGTCAACACCCTTAACATTTCATGATAGCAAAATTAAGGTTAATCCCGAATGAAAAAGTAACTATAGCCCCTTTATTCATAACCATAAGCATATGATAATTTAAAATACATTAAGTACATATTGATGATGGAGTTGCAACCAACATTATCCCATGTACCATCATTGAACGCTTGGGCCTAAATGAGCAAATACAACCTACAAACACCACAACTCTTAAGTCCTTCAATGGATCAAGAGTTTTTGTCAAGGGGTTTATCTCCTTGGATTTTGTAGCCAAGGAGAAATTCCCCAAAACTATCAATTTCTTAGTGGTGGAGTAGACACCAAAATTCAACCTGATCCTAGGAAGACCTTGGTTGGCTTAATTACAAGTTGTGTCCTCTCCCATCCATTAAGAAATTCACCTCCCTTATGAGGGAGGTGAAATCATCATTCATGGTAATAACATAGTTTCCTTTTTTGTTAACAATGTAGACATAGAGAAAGGGTCCAAAGTGGAGCTTCAAGAAGAAGCTCCCATCCATGAAGATAAAAAATCCAAGAAAGCCAATGATGACAATGATAAGCAACATGATACATTATGGGATGAACTTCCTTTTAACATTGTAAGCGAAGGGGATGGTGAATACAAGCTTGTGCTAAGTAGGCCTTACTCATTCCCTAATTTTTCAAAGATTAGGAAGAATTTGCACAAGTGAAGTTTACCTTAACCTTCCCATGCTCCTATGACCATATGCATTGATAGCCATGTAGCCTTACTTTTCTTTTGTAGTTTATTATCTCTTTTTATGCATTTGTTGTTTTACTATTTATGCTCATAGCCTAAGTTCATTTGCATTTTTATCTATTTGCTACAACCTTTCTTTATTTTTACTTATGTTACAAACATCAAAAAGCCTTATAAATATACATCTTTTTTATACCCTATCCACTAAGATGTTAAATTGGCATTATGATCTTCTAAGACTTTAAACTAGCATGATGACATGCCATTGCCTTAAACTAGAGATGTCTACCAAAGCAATGCAACATGGCTCACCATTACCTAAAACTAGCAAAAGTAGCCACATTGCATCATGGCCCATCATTGCCTCAAACTAGCAAAACTATATAACTTGTGCCCATGGTGACATCAAATGAGCAAACATTCCTTTTATTATTATATCTCTCTTTTCTTAGCCTATTATCACATCAATTAGACATTTAATGTTATAACCAAAATGTCAACATAGACATTCTTAGTGTTTATAATTTTTGCTACTACTATAGATACATATAGCCAAAAATAAAACCAAAATTTAAATTTAAAGTTAAAATGTCCATAACATACATAGCCATGGCCAAAATGTATGAAAGGAATGTCAAATAATAATAACCATCCATAACATATTCTTGGCTAATCATAACCATAAACATAAAAAAAAAAAAAAATAGCCAACAAGCTAAATTAAAGGAGGCTACTAAGAGGCATCCCAAGTCAGAAGTGGTGGGTCATTCCCATCCTCACCGCTAGGTCATTCAAAGGTATTGCATATTAGAAATGAGGTGTTGTGACCTTGGGGGATGTTTGTTGGAATAGTCCTTCTAGTATGTTTTCAGGCTCAGATTCTAACTTAAATTCATCCTCCTCTTCTTATTGTTCCTTAGAGCTATGCTTCTCATTTTCCTCTTCCATGATAATCAATTGGGCTAGGATGCTAGCATAGATGTTGTTAAATGGAATTCGATCATATGGGGAAGGGATGTACTCCTTTCCACTCCTATGTATGAGCTCCAACTCCCTCTTGGCCTTTACTTCAATATGTGGAATTAGCATGATTACTTGTATTTTAGTGCAAATGAAGTTATAATAATCTTCATTTATGATTGAAAAATTAGGACTCTCCCATCTGATGTTAGTAGGGTCTTTGGGGTCATAGACCCTCATGGCTTATTGGGTATGATCTTTGCAAGTGATAGGGAAGGACAATTTGGTGGACTGTTGGAAAGACATGGCTATAGTGCTAGGAAAGACTTAAAAAATATGCTATAAATGGTAAAATAGAAATAAATTCTAGCCAATGGAATTCAAAAACTTTTAAAGGAAATAAAAATGACAAAAAATGTGGTGTTTACTATAATTAGTAATTGGGGGGATAAGAGGGGTTTACCTCCTTACCAAGAATGGAAAGTTGGAAATGTTGGTGTTAAGCCTCATCCAAGTTGGCCTCCCAACTACCTCTATGTTAGGTATGATAAGGGAAAAAGAAGGTGGGAAAGATAATGGAAATCTCATACCTTCTAACTCAATGTTGATGAGGGGGAAGGCTAAACATCAAAGTGAAAAGTTTAGGTTTTCCTACTAAAAATTGGTTTTAGTGGGATGCCAATTCTCTCAGCTTGGAAAAATGGGGGGAAGCTAACTTCCAGAAGTTTGGTAATTTTCAAAAGGGTTGCACCACCCACTTTAAAAACTAAAAAAAAATTGGTACCAAAAAGTAAAAAGATGGAAAGGCTTCAACATTAGCCTTGAAGGGAAAATTCATGGTAAGTGCTATGAAAAGTCACCACCTAACCACCTACAACTTCCATGCTATAATTTTGGTTACAAGGGGAAAGGGGAAACATTGATATTACCTGCAAAAATATGTGAAAAGGCTTTCAATTTGTAATTTTGGTTTTGGAAAAGTTGGTGTTAAGCCTCTCCCATGCTAGGCTTCCCAACTTCTTCTATGCTAGGTATGGTACGTGGAAAGAAGTGGGGTGAGATAATGGAAATCTCACACCTCCTAACCCAACGTTGAAAATTATATGTAAAGTAAGATTTTCAAAATCAAATATATAAAAATCTTTATCTTAATGTCGTTATCCCATTTATGATAGGCTAAACATTAAGGTAGGAGGAGTTGACAATGGCATATTCTAGCCAATTGTCTATGCGAAGCCAATCAAATATATATAAATATATTCCAAAAATGTAAGCCAACCCCATATTTTTGAAACAAGGCCAAGATGATGATAATGATATTCCAAAAATGCCCATCTCATTAGGTCCAACTTAAGGCACTATAAATGCACATTAAAACATTTTTAAGACAATTTGTAACAAATCTCTCATCCTACACTAATCCAATTAGGCCCTACATGTGCTTCCCTCAATTTTTAACAACATTTCACCTATTCAACTCATCTAATTTTTGTCATCCTAAGGCATACCCCCAAACTAGTTCTATAAAAGTTTGTTAAATAATATCTAGAGGATGCTCCATTGGTTTACTTATAAAAGAATAATTTAAAGATTCTTTAGTTACAAGGTCATGAGTTTGAACATTAATATGATTTAATAAGTACGTTTCATGTTAGAAAATAATTAATTAATAACTATAATATTTTTTTAAAAAGGTCAAGATATATTATAAATAAAAAATTACAAAAGATTCATCTTGAGAGTAAGCAACCCCAAGATAAGAAACTAGAAAAAAATGAATAGAATGAGAAAGATAGGAAAAATAGGATGGGTATGCAAATCCCCCAAATCTTCTCTTAAGCAAGTTAAGGAAGTGGCTGGACTAGCCCTTAAATCCAAGAATATGGTAGCAAAGCCCTCGGATAAAAAATAAAAAGAAAGATGCCCTAAGGCAAAGGAAGGAGGGAGCAAGTACAAGTGGGTTTCCATACCATACCAAGGTGGTGAAAAATTCCTTATCCACATTAATAAGAGAATAGGCCTCATTAATGCATTGTAATTCAACCTACAACATGTCTCTCTTCCTGGGATAGGTGGTATGTCTTACCTAGATGGAGAGAGGTTTCTAATACTTGATCCAAGCTATGATGCTCTAGGTAGACACCTTACAGATGAGGCATAACTCAAGATAGAGACACCTTCCAATCTCAAGTTAAAGTTTGGTTGTGTCCTATAGACTCTCCTAGAGTCATTTCTCCATCTCTCTCCTTTTAGCCTCTTCTAAGGTCCTCTTGACACTCCTTCCATAGGAATTCTTGGCACTCCTCTCTAGCCTGATCTACAACCTGCTACCTCTCTTGTTACTCTTACTAACACTTCATCTCCTCTCTCTTGCATTCCTTTCTCTACTCCTCTTTAACCCTAGCCAATTCCTCTTATAATTCCTTTCAAAATTAGTCACATAGAAGTTGAATCTCTATCTACCTCCTCTATTAGACCTCATACTTCAACTAAACCTCTATCTCTTCAATAGCTCTTAGGATTTCCACCCTAGTATATTTTTCTACTTTGTGCTTCATGTGGGCCTCAAATTCACATATACTAGTGTCTGCCTAGGCTTTATACACCACCTCATCCTCCTTCATCAATTCCTCCCTAATCCATGCATCCATTTCATTCCTAAGCTCTTCTATAAAAGTTACCTAATCCCTAGGAGCCATATGGGATGGCAAATTCAAAGAAGCAAACTAGCCAACCTTAAAGCTTAGAGGCCCTATTGGGTCTCAAGAAGGAAAATCCTCCCATGAACACCTTGCATCTCATCAATAGTTTTTACAACTAGGAGGGGGATGCAAGGGCTGCATCAACACCAATCTCATGGGTGACTAATGGTGGATTTATCAGAAATATTTTAAAACTGCTCGAATTATATATTTCCTAAATTAAATATTATATCTATATCCACATAGCTTAATATAATCACAGCTTCAATATGATTGTTAGATTAACCTTTTTTTTATCTTTGTATTGCTTTTCTATTTCATTTCAACATATACCCCACACTAGTGCTTGAAAGAACTATATCATGCATTTTGTTTATATCGATTAGAAGATTATATCTGTGGTTCCTTACTATAGCATAGGATATCTTTAAAATAACATGTGCACTCCATAGATATAGGTAACATGTGTTTAGTACTATTGCTACTAAATATATTTATTAAACTAGTTTTAGAGTTCCACTGATTACATATTCCATGAATTAGATATTATATCTATATCTATATAGCTTATTATAAGGATAGTTTTAACTGGATTGTTAAATTGACCTTTGTTTCTATCTTTGTATTGCATTCATATTTCATTTTAGCATACTCACATTTGATATGACTTCTCACTTTTATGAATTTGTAAGGATTTTATGTAACAATCCTTATGAAATAACAACATAACTTATGAACTTGACACAATACCTACTATTGACTTAGGTTTTATTTATAAAATGTGAATTATATTCTAACACTCCTTAATTCATACTTTATTAATTAAAATTTTATCTTGTTTTTTGATTAGTAATGTGAAGTGATATAGGAATATGAATACAATGTTGGAAGGGCTCCCTAAAAAGTCCATACATGGTATCATATTCTTTTAAGTTTTCACATGTGTTACTTCTCCTCCTCACTTCTCATTACAAGAAAGTGATTTTAGTGATAAATAATTACAAAAATTATTAAAGTCTTATCTTGCTAAATCCTTCATAAAGTTGTCTACTTTCTAGGAATTAGTGGATATGTATTAAATATCCACATATTTCTACACACACTTTTGACAAACAAAATGAACACTTATCTCAATGTGTTTAGTTTTATAATGATAAACTAGATTTTGGACAATCTTGATGGTAGCTTGATTGTCACAGTGTATAGTAATAGACTTTGACACTAAGATTTTGATCGTTGTAATTGATCAATCCACATAATGTCTTAAATAGTCTTTAATAGAGCACAATATTCAGCTTCCATTAAAAATAAAAAACCTACCCTTTGCTTACTACTACTACACCAATTAATAGGGTTTCCATATAACTGGATTAAGAATCCTATCCTTAAGCTATGATCAATTATGTCTTCTCCCCAATCAACATCAACATATATGTCTAAAATTTTTTATGAGGAATTTGTGAATAGAATTCCATATGTTAATGTATACTTAACATACCATAGGATTAAAAAGGTTGCTTTCATATGATGATAGTCTGGCTTCTACATTACCACAACCAACTGATTTAAAACATTCTAAATATCAGTTCTAGAATTATTTAGGTACATTAATCCTTAATAATCTAATGATATTGTGTTAAATCAATTAGTTCCTTGTCAATATTTATTTTCAATCTAGGTGTCATTTGAATGGTTATTTCACAAAATTCTAACATATTGTACTTTTCTAAGAATTCACTGGTACCCTTTCTAATGAGTGGCGAGGTATCCCTACACTTAACCATACGAATACGAGCATTACATGAGCGATCCGGTCAAACTCTGTAGACTAAGTGCCTACACGCCTTATGGAACACCTAAGGTTAATCAATCCTTTTCCTCCCAAGCTTACTTGTATTTGTCATGGTTGTATGGTTAAGTAAGCTTGAGTTATGTGATTTTTATATCTTTTATGTTTTTATCGCCTATGCTAAGAGAGGAAAGGGGTGAAGAGACTAAATAACTAACTTTAAGTAACTAAGCCTTAATCATCCTAGCATCAGTATCCATTCCCACTTGCCATTTCACACCCTGAACCAATGCAATGCTACTGGGATTACCAAACACTATTCGTTACTAGGATTACCAAGTGTAACGCATGTACTCGAAGCAGTCGTACTGAATGCACTTAACTATGAGAGTTGAGGGTTGAGAGAGATTAAGTCCTTAAGAAATCATTTAAACAATTAACAATAGTTAAAGTCTTATTTAGCTTACTCCATGCACTGCAAGGTTTATCCAAAAGTTTATCTTTATTGCTGTACGCAATTGTGTGCTCAGGTATAGAATTGCTCGAATAAAGATCTGTTCACTTTGAGACTCCTACTATGGACACATGGAAATTATTCTAACTCTGGAATGGAAAAATGTTAAGAGTTTGGCTAAGGTCTAGATCTAGATGGAGAAACAAGGGCGAGCCAACTCTTATTTATAGAATTGGTGACAGGCTACGATATCGTGTACTCGATATCGTAGGGAAGGACACAATATTGCGGCCCATGCGATATTGTGTCCCATCACTTTCTTTGAGAGATTGTAATCTTTTCATCCTTTTGACATCCTTCTACTCCCAACTAATAGTGTGCTAATCATAGGTCTGAAATGTCAAATCATAAAAATAAGTGATGCTTGAATTGGTTTACGATTTATGGTTCAATCATAGTAACAAGTATGTCATCAACATGAAGCACCAATATTTTTCCATTATTCAAAAGGACGTATAGAGTATTATCTTTCTTGGACTTGGTGAATCTATAATTAACCTGAAATTCATCAATCTTTTGGTACGGTAATCTTAGAGCCTACTTAAGTTTTCAAATTACTTTTTGTAACTTACAAACTAGGTATCATCTTCCACAAATCCATCAAGTTGTTTCATATAAATTATTTCTTGGAGGTCTTTGTATAAGAATGCTGACTCAACATCTATCTAATGAATTTTCCACTTGAACTTTACTAATATAGATATGATGATACAAAAATTCACCATGCAAGCCATAGGTGCAAAAGTTTTGTTGTAGTTAACTCCTTCAATTTGTGACAAAGATTTTACCCCTAATATTGCCTTATATTTGTCCAAAGTTCCAATGTCTTTAATTTAGTTGTAAATACCCAATGGTTCTTAATAGGGTAATGATCATTTGGACATGGTACTAGTTAGTAGACTTTATGTTTCTTCATCATTGTACTTTCTATTTCCATAGCTTGTTTCCAATGATTCATCATAAATTCTTGCTTATAGTTTTTGGAATGTCCTTATTTGGTATAGTGATATTAACAATAATATTATTCTAATGTACTTCTTAATATTTCCTTCTTGTTAATCAAGGTTCCTAAATGTTAAGATTTGCTAATTCTCTGGCATTTTCAATTACTATTACCATTCTCTTGGTCTTCACATATCATTTGTACAATCACTTGATGTTGTGTTCTATATATCATTTCTTGCATAACACATGTAGCTATCCTATCTGAGGATTCTTCAAGTTGATTGTTAGTTTCTATGCATTCTCTTACTGACCAATTTTCTTGTATTCATACTAGGATAATGGATTGGTAATCAACATCAATGGAGTTATTATCCACTTCATCATAATCAATATGTTAATGAGATGTATTAAACTCATCATTTTCCTCTAATAATTCTTCCTCATTAAATGTAACATATCTTAATAAAATTAGCTTTTGTGACTCGAAGATTCCATATATGATATTCCTTTGTATGAATTCCATAGCCTACAAAGTATCCTTCTTGAGCCTTTTGATCTACCTTTTCATGGGTTTAAACATGATAATAGACCTAACTTCCAAAAATTTGCAAATGGCTTAAATTAGGCCTCCTATTATTCCATATTTTATTTGGGCATTCATAAGTATAAAATTGAACTTCAAGTTATGATATAAATAGGAGTTCATGTTGCTTCACCCCAAAATCCATTATCTAAGTTTGACTATGTTAGCATGCAATAGGCCCTTTCATAGATTATTCTATTCTTTCTTTCTGCTACACCATTTTTTCTTAGACTATATAGTACCATTTTTTGATGAATAATGTCTTCTTTTATAGGAAAATTTTGAAATTCTCTACTTGTATACTTGGTACAATTAGCTATTTTTGATTTCATAATAGAAAACCCAGTATGCTTTTCTACTAGGGCCTTGAACTCCTGAAGGTGTTAAATACTTTTTCCATGAATTTGATTAAGTAAACCTAGACTTTCCTCATAAATTCATCAATATAGGTTATGAAATATTTGACTCCTATAGTGGATATATTTTCATAGGATTCTACATCCAAATATATAATCTCTAATTTTTTATTTAGTAACTACCCTCCTTTCTTGTGGAGACTTTTGTCTTGTCTATTTTTCAAGAGCACATGAATTGAAAAATAATCCTAAATTTAGGTTTAAATGAGGCATCCCATGTGATGAACTTAGAATCTTCTACATGTAACCTCTATGCATATGTCCTAATCTTGTATGTCATAACTTGTCTTCCTAAAGTATATGAGTTGTGGAACAAATTACTTCTCATATAGGATGTAATTTGAATACTTCATTTGTTTCTTTTATTTCTCCTTGCTTCTTTTATAATTTATTTTCAAATATTGCACACTTCACTATCTTGTCTTGATCTTCTTCAAAGATTATTTTATGATCTACTTTTACAAGTTTAGAAACTGACAATAAATTGTAACCTCTCAATGCATGCGTATAATACATATTTTTTATTCATATTAGTTGGTCTACAATTTTCATATTAATGTCATTAACTCCCCTTTATTTACATACAACTCTTGTAGATGTTGTGGCTTCACTTGCATCTATAGATCATAGGTTTTAGAATAAGTTACAATTACCTAATACCTTGAACATCCAAAGTCTATATATTAGTTGTGGTGTTCCATCTTAGCCACAATATCTTGACTTGTAGTATCTTTAATAATTGAAATGATATCATCTTCCATGAAGTTTGATTCATCTTTGTAATTATTGTTATGATTATTATGATGATAGTTATTAGTTCTCTATCCTTTTTGTGCCATCTTTCTTTTGATATTTTTCCTTTGAATTGCTAAAGTTTGGGGGTTTTGTAAATTGAACCAATAACCCTTAGGCGCATGCTCCATCTTTCCACATATGCAGCATGACCTTGCATTACTCCCATTTTGATTCTAGAATCTTTGACTTCTTGAGTCATTTGATTGTTTGTTAAACTCCCAATTCCTTCCTTGATTATTTCATGGAGTGTACATGACTTGTTATAAACCTTCTGGCCTCTCTTCTAGTTCCATTTCTATTTCTTGCAGTTGTAATCTTGTAATGAGGATTGAAATATCTAGCCTTTCTCCCACATCATCTAAGACATTCTTAAATCCTTTATACTTTTTCAAAGAGCTTAAAGGAAATAAGTTACAAGTTCTTCATTTCGAACATCTTTTCCTCTACATTCTACTTCTAGGTTTACAAATCCTATTTCTTATAGCATCCCACATTTATATATGTGACCTTAGTACTCTATTAAATACTTAGACTTTAACTTATTTTGTGAGAGGATTTTAGCAACACCTTGAACTTCTAGTTTGAAGCTAATTCTTGAAGTAACCGGTTGGACAACAAACCATGCTTGAAGTATCCATTGCCTTCCCAAATTAGCCAACTCATTTCGATAGGCATGTATTCCAAACCCTTACTATCTTTTTTTAAAAGTTATTATAGTTATAATGGCTTTAACAAGTGAAAATTATTTCATGAGGGCATGTAAATGTTGAAATTCATGCATGGAGTCTTTCACATGTCTTGGATCTAATTTTTAACATGTGTGTGTATTGGGCTTATCAGTTAGCATTTTCTTCATGTCATGCACACTTGGTATTTCACACTTTTATGTTCATTTTTTTTAGAAATTCTTGTTTATGATTTTATCCAAGGCTAGTGATCTCTTATGAAGGCCATAAGTGCTTAGCTCTTGGACATCCTTGATGGTGTTAGTCCCAACCATTTTATCCAACCCCAGTGTTCTTCTTGTATGGGCTACAATATGTTGTAGGATTAGAGAGACTTGGTGTATCATAGTTGAATGGCCAAAGGGTCCATTGAGTACACATTAATAAATAAAAGAAATTATGCATATTCATGATTTTTGGTGTCCTTTGCATATTAGAAAGTGGAACAAGGGATCATTCCAATGATAACATGGATTTGTAAGGTTCTTCAAAAAGTGATGAACAAACAATGGATGACTCAATGTCAAGAGGCCTTTGAAAACCTTAAGCAAGAGTTGGCACAACACAAGAAAGAACTCTCCCCCTGCATATTAGAAAAGTTGGCACTCATTCCTCCTCCCTGCTATATAGGATGCATGGAACTCATTTCTTTTTTATCTTTTTGAATGCATTTTCCTTGGAAATTTCTAGGGAAATATCTCTACTGCCCATTTCTGCATCAACAATGCTCAACCAAGCCCTTCCCATAATGATTGGAAAGTCTCCCTTGCAATTGTTAACTTTGATTACTAGGAAATTGGCAAAATAAGACCACCCATAGAAAATGATCACAATATCTTCTACTAGTCCCAATGGAACACTGATGGATTGATCTTCTACTTCTTAATAGATATTGCTCTTTTTGAGAGGAGGTAGGTTTCAGACATTGTACATTTCATGAGAAATCATATTAACTTTGGAACCTAAGTCAATAAGAGATTTGCATGGCTCATTCCCAGCAATTTGCAAATATATTAGAGGACTTCCAAGATTACCTATTTTCCTAGGAAGGTTGCCAACCTTGATATGATCAAATACAACATAGGTTAACATAATTGTGCAGATATTGGGAGGCTTTTGATTTGAAGGGCTCTCAAAAGAAATGGATGCAGAGGATGGAGATACAGGATGACTAGCCACATAAGTAGGTGAGGGTTTAGTAGAGCTATTGGTTCAAAAGAATGGTATTTTATGGGATCTTGGTTCTAAACCTCTCAATTGAGGAGTCAGCTGTAATTTAATAGCCTTGATAGCATTGCGTTGTTGCGGTTGGGCTAGAAGCTCACCCTAAATGGATGGAGCAGGTGGTAATATGGTTAAGGGTGGAGGAGCATGTGCTAAAGGTTAAGAAGGATGATAGGAATATGGGGTTTCCCTTCTAGTAGATGGAGAATGGGTTAAGTAATACTTTGGAAGGTAGTAGTGATGCTAAAAAGAAGCATGACTAAAAGAGTCATGCAGAGACATTGGTTGTTGAACATAATGCCTATATAGATCTGGCTGCCTATAAGGGTACTACTGCCTTGATGGTGGCATCTTCCATAATTATGGGTGTTGCCTCTATTGATACTACTCATATGATTATGTTAGAGCTCTAGTTTGATAATAAGCTTGTTTTTGTTGATGGAATTTCCTTAGATTACCTTGAGGATAGGGTAATCTTTTGGATGCTTGCCTTCTTGCTAGTCTAGGATTCAGTGTGTACACCATAGACTTCTGCAAGTGTGACATGATAGGGAAACATCCTTTAGATGTTTGTATTAGTAGATGTCACATCCACCATCATCATTTGATTTTGACTCCACAACCTCTTCTACTATAACAGCTTTGCCCTTCACCCTTTGGTAGGCACGTTTAGCTTCTTTTCGCTTCCTGCAATCACAATCACTACTTTGTTCTTTAGATTCTTCTATAATTTTCATAGGAATTTGGAATTTTTAGTCCAAACAGTCTCATAATTTATCAACCTTGGCTAATATATCAGAAATAGATTTTTGAATTGGAAAGGTTTTTTGCTACACCATCGCATCAAGTGATGCCTCCTCCTCATTATCGCAAAAGTGGACCTCCTTTTTTCTAATGAAAGAATCCTAGTTATATTCCTTAGCACTTTTCTATTTTCTTAGCTCTTCTTCTGCTTTTTCTACCTACTCTATTAGCCATTGAATTTGATGGACTCTAATTTTTGATAGTCTTCCTTGGGCATAGACCTTGATGAAGTGTCAAAAAGTTAATGCATTGACTGGGCTGTGTATACGAGGTCGCGTATACGCGACCGTGTTGATGCGGGCCCATCGACGTAGCCTCCCTGCATCGACATGGCCCTGTTTATGCAGCCACCCTTCCCATCCTATAAATATGAGGGCCTTCCGCCTCATTTAGGCATCTTTTTGAGTAGTTGTAGTGAAGCTCTTGCAGTTTGCTCCCGCAAGAGATAGAATATTTTCCAGGTGCCCACAACAGGTGTAAGAAAAGTGATTTCATCTTTATTCAAGCGTTGATGTATCTGAGCCCATTGGTGTGATGGCAATAAAGATGAACTGTTCAAGCATTCCTTACAGCATTTGGACTTAGTTGTTTCATGCATTTAATAGTTTAATATGTTTATGCTTTATTAATTACTTGTTTATGCTTTATTAGTTACTTGTTGATTACTTATGTTTTCATTATTATAATTTCAATCATTATTTTTCATTCGTAGTTTGTTAAAGACATAAGTACGACCATCTCGAATGTAATCCAAACACTTGGTAAGCCCAGTGACGCTTAACGTCTGGTAACCCAATAGTGTTAGGAAATGCTCAGAACATGCTCGGAAGGTGGGACCGGATATTTATGCTAGGAGTAGTTAGAATATAAACTAGGATAATTAGAGATTAGATAATAGTTTATTCCTTACTTTCCATACCTCAATTAGTCGTCGAAAAGATAATTAAAAAGATATAAAAAATCATTAGCCTTAGTCTCACTTAACCATTGTAAACAGGACCTCACAAGTGAGATTAGGATGACAACAACCATTCTAACCCAAGGTTTCACTGGTTAGAAGTCTGGTGTATGTTAAGTGCTTACCATCTACGGATTTCAACAGAGTCGTGCGTGAATGATTATGATTCGTATGGTTGGGCGTAGGGGTACCTAGCCACTCATCATTGGTGCTGTTGCCGGGGACTATTAGTCTTACATGCATCATCTGACTTTAGTGAAATTATCATTTAAGTCATTGGAACAAACCCAGGATAGAAATATTTTTGCACGCTAGGAGAATTTAAGTTAATTATAAGGTACATCAGTTACATGGACCATCTGACGTCCAATATGTCTTCTCACAGGAGAGAGGTATTTGAACCACCGGTGCCGTAAGAATGTCGGGTGGTGTACAAAAATCCCGATGAATATGTCCCTGATTTCACATTCATCCTACATCAAGATGAACATCTTCAATGATGGGACATGGAGGGTAGCATCATGCTACCACCTGACTGAGCAGCTCCTGTGATGCTATATCACAATCTAGGCAGATTGGGCATCCAGGACTGGGTGGCGAAATATGTCATGGAGGACCATGACTACCGGGACTATTGTCCTATGGAGGCTCAACGGATAAGAGATCAACAGTAGGCCAAGAGATATGAACAACAGAAGGGGAAAAATTTCAGTAACCCCTTATTCTTGCAAGGGCCACAAGGCGATGGGGATCCCATATTTCATGATACCCATTCAACCGAACTTCACCTGGGGCTGCAGATCCTCTAGTCAATCATTCAGAACAAACCTCCAAGTAACCACGATCCTCAAGGGGATGGCGGGTCATGTAGCAAAGCTAGAGGAGATGATCATGGCCACCAATAGGGTAGATGGGGAGATCGGCGTTGTAGCAGTGGTGATGCCTCTCCTTCTTCTCCGTCCTCCCCCTCTCCTACGCCTTCATCTAGCTCAAGCTCTCTAAGCGTAACATGGGAAGGCTGGAGAGAAAGGATAGTGGTAAATAGGTTTGAAGGGGACAACGTGAGGAAGCACATGACCAAGCACATGGCCCTTTCCAGGATGAAAGAAGAGGTAGCCGAAATCGTCATAGATGTCATAGTCCCCAACAGGACCATGATTCAGATGAGCTGTTGTTAGCTACTCGGAGCATGCTCCAAATTGCAGAGGAAGTTCACATTCCAAGCAGGCGCATGAAGGATAGTCAGATCAAGCATGTTGATATGAACAACATCCCTAGATTTGAAGGGGGATACAACTGCAATCTGCAGACCCACCTGTAGGCATTTCATGACGCCTTCACCCCGCAAAACATTGATAACGATTGGCAATGGTTGAAGCTATTCCCTCGCACACTCATTAAAGAAGCTGAAAGTTGGTATCGATCCTTGGAGCCAGAATCAATCAGAAGATGGAGTACGATGCTTGAAATATTTAATGACAAATATCAAATGTACTCTAGAGTGGTGAATCTGAGATGGTAGATCCAAGGTTGGAAATAAGGGAATCATGAACCCTTGGATGCCGTCATGAGCAGGTATTACTCACTATTGCATCGGTGCCCTAGTCATGGTTACTCTCAGCAAGCACATCTTTGCCACATTATTGATGGGCTCCGTTTTGAAACGTGAAAGATCCTTGGTGTGTACGCCAAGGGATGACTGTCGGAGCTAAGGGCCCATCAGTTGCAATGCATCATTGATCAAGTGGCCAAAGAGGAAGGAGAACTTAGAAAAAAGGAGAGTGCAGAAGAATTCAACCAGGACCCTTCCCTCAAGAAGAGGGAGGTCTGATTTTGTGATGAGGAGGATGAGTCACCTCTGGAAGCAGCAGTGAATTGGAAGACTTTGCTGTTACAAAATTTTGCATCCAAAATATCGGCAAAGGTGGATAAAATGTGGGAATCTTTGGATGAGAAATTTCAAAGTGTATTAAAAATTACAGAAAATTCCAAAGAGTAAGGTAGTGACTATGATCAGCGTAGGAAGAAGGGAGTTGAACGTGCCCTACATAAGGGTAAGGGAANTTGTTACAAAATTTTGCATCCAAAATATCGGCAAAGGTGGATAAAATGTGGGAATCTTTGGATGAGAAATTCCAAAGTGTATTAAAAATTACAGAAAATTCCAAAGAGTAAGGTAGTGACTATGATCAGCGTAAGAAGAAGGGAGTTGAACGTGCCCTACATAAGGGTAAGGGAAAAGTTGTTGTAGCAGAGCAGGTTCTAGACTCTGACACTAAGGAGGACAATGGATGTGGCATATGCCAATATGAGCATCCTAAGGGATGTTTTCCTATGATGTCACACCTTCAGGAGTCTGGGATGTATGCCTTGAACCCTCGTTTGGCACAGCGGCAGACACCTCGAAGATTACCTTATCCACAAGGCAACCCTAGGTGATTCCACCAGCAACAGCAAGGATATTATCCAAGTGGAACACCCCTGCAACAGTATGAATACTTCCAATAGTGGCAGCAACCACAAGCATGGGGGATGCCACCTCCAAGGTAGTAGTACCCTTACAAGTAGTCAGATCCTTATGGGTACTATGTTCAGTAACCGGTCTCTTCAAGAGACTCTTCCAGTCATGTGGCCTTTTCCAGTTACTACCATCCCCCTGAATATTTTAGACATCCATCTCCATCACCTAGGGGGACAAATCCACATCTCTTCTACCCTCCATCACCTTCTTCTACCATTCCTCCACACCATCCCTCTTAGTTGCCACTTGCTCCATCCATGCAGGGAGAAATACCCCCATAGCCACAACAACGAAACGTTATGAGGGCTATTAACTTACAACTGGCACCTCGGCCGAGTGGACCAGAACCCAAAAAACGCAAACGTCCTTTTTTTGGCCCAATAATCTGAACACACCCTCACCTACGCCTGTGGCTAGTGCCTCCAAACCTACCAACGCCTCTACCATCATACCGCCTGAGCAATCCTCTGCTCCACCGCAATCCAATGTCCAGATGATCATGCTCACACGTCATGACTGACTGGATCAAAGTAGGTTCTATTCCCTAGAAAATAACAGATTCGGGAAGTCCCCTAATATATCTTCAGGTGGTTAGGAATGAGCCATGCAAAGCTCTTCTAGACTCAAGATCAGGGGTCAATTTAATCTCGCATGACATGTACAAGAACTAGAACTTGCCCCCATTAAAGAAAAGCAACATATGACTCGAGTTAGCAGATCAATCCATCACTGTTCCTTTGGGTTTGGTGGAGGACATTGTGACCATCATTTTTGGGTGGTCCTATCCTGCTGATTTCCTGGTCATCCGTGTCGAGAGCTATAAGGGGAACTTCCCAATCATCATGGGAAGAGCCTAGCTAAGCACAGTGGATGCATGACTAGGACTCCGAGATCTGTCTCTGAAAATTTCAAAGGAAAATCCTTTTGGGAAGATCGAGAAGAAAAGAGTTCCATGCATCGCGTACAGTGACTCGGGTGTAACTGTGTGCAACAATTATGGTATGCTAAGTGGATATCCATTCAAGCATGCAGTCGGTGTACTAAGAAATCACCTATTCAATAGTGCCTGTATGTAGCAGCCACTAACCAAGAAGGCACCTAGTGGCTAACAACTGATCCTACTAGCAGCACATTGTGCATGGAACCGTCTGAGGGGCTAGTGCAAGCCTATGTTAACAGCATAGATAAAATGGAGGAGATTCATCAAACAAATTTTGCTATTGATGACCAAGATGACTGGGGAACGCTACAAATCCCTGAGAGTTTCAAAAAAGAGCCCCTTGAGCTAAATTCTTTACCGGCTCACTTAGAGTATGCATTCTTGCAAAATGGCAGGTCGGTAATTATCAATGCCACCCTTGCTCCTGAACAGAAAAAGAAATTACTGGTGATGGTAAACAAATGGGTTGCTACATTCACGTGGTCCTATCCTGAGTTGACTAGAGTTGATCCCAGGATCTGCTAGCACCAGATCTACCTTGACCCTTCCATGAAGCCATGACGATAGCCACAAAGATGGTTGAATCCCAAATTGAAGCAGATTGTAAAAGATGAAATAGAATAATTTTTTAAGGCAGGATTCATCTATTCTATCGCCGATAGTGAATGGGTTAGCCCACTCATTATTGTACCCAAGAAAGATGGCAAGTGGAGGGTCTGTATTGATTTCTGGTTGCTCAACATGGAAACCTTCAAGGACCACTTCCCACTCCTATTTGTGGACCAGGTATTGGACACCATCGCAGGACACCAATATTACAATTTTTTGGATGGTTATAGTGGTTATAACCAAATCCAAATAGCACCAGAGGACCAGGCCAAAACTACTTTCACAAGTCCATGGGAAATTTTGCATATAAGAAGATGCCCTTTGGTCTATGCAATGCACCTGCGACGTTCCAATGCCTTGTCTTAAGCATCTTCCAGCAACAGATCGGCAATGGTGTAGAGGTCTTCATGGATGACTTCTCCACCTATGATGCCATGTTCAAGCAAGCCTTAGACCATTTAGAGCAGGTTCTAAAGAGATGTGTAGACACCAATTTGCAGCTCAATTGGCAAAAGAGCCATTTGATGGTCCAAGAGGGCATTGTGCTGGGACATTGCATCTCATCAACAAGGATCAGCGTAGACCCTGAAAAGATTAGGGCCATCCAAGGAATAACTCACCAACCAAGTACCGTCAAAGATGTGCAGTCATTCCTTGGACATACTGGTTACTATTGGCATTTCATAGAGTGCTTCTCGAAGATAGCCAGGCTATTGGTAGAACTTACAAAGAAGGATGCTCCATTCATTTGGACCAAGGAATGTGAGTCTGCATTCCAAGCACTGAAACAGAAGCTCGTAGAAGCTCTAGTTCTATGGGCACTTGATTGGTCCAGACCTTTTCACATTATGATGGATGCCTCCAACTACGCCTTGGGGGCCCTGCTTACATAGTGTGATGATCAAAAATGTCCATATTATATCCACTGTGCAAGCCATAGCATTGTGGGTGCATAGCTAAACTATACCACCACCGAGAAGGAATTGATGGCGGTGGTGTTCGCATTAGACAAATTCCTGCACTATGTGCTCAGATATGTTTGTACACATTGACCATAGTGCTATCCAGCTCCTGATGAACAAACCAATGGTGAGCCCCTGCATAATCCGGTGGTTGGTGATTCTTCAGGAGTTTGATCTTACCATTTTAGACAGAAAGGGGACTAAGAATGTGATTGTTGACCACTTGTCTCGGTTATGATGGGATGATGTAGAAGAGGAGGAGCCTTTATCCAATTAGTTTCTAGATAAAATCCTCTTCATAGGTGTCGTTGATCCTCAAGCACCCAAGGAATCCCCTTGGTTCAACCGCATCCTCACATACCTTACAACCTAGGAGTTGCCAAAAGAGTGGAACCATCGGCAGAAATAGTAGTTTCTTCATAAGGCCAAGCATTTCATGGAAATCAACGACCACCTCTACAAGGTGTTCGTAGATGGCTTGGTTTGATGGTGTGTCCCTAATGATGATACACTGCGCATCCTCCAAGATCCTCACGAGGGCCCTTGTGGTGGCCACTATGCTGGATGTCAAATAACCATTAAAATCCTACTTGCAAGGTATTACTAGCCTACACTTTTTAGGGATGCATAATGGTTTGCCCACTCCTGCGAACGATGCCAAATAGATGGTGGGATGTCGACATAGTTGGAGGGATCTCAACAATGGATCCAACCACTGGAGCCCTTTGACATCTGGGGTATCGACTTCATGGGCCCCATCAACCCCTTGTCAAATGGAAAAGCATACATCATCGTGGTTGTGGACTACTGTACAAAGTGGGCAGAAGGGTAGTTGTCATCGTCTGTTCTTCCAACACTGCCACACAATTTGTCTAGCAACAAATCGTAACTAGGTTTGGAGTACCATGCGCACTCATTTCTGAAAATGGGACTCACTTCACGGGCGTCACTTTTTGAAAACTCATGCAACGCTTAGGGGTACCACATAAATTCACAACACCCTATCACCCCCAAGCCAATGGGTAGGCTGAAGTCACCAATAGGGAGATCACCAAGATCCTTACCCGAACCATTAGCAAATATAGGAGGGATTGGAGTACCAAGTTCAACGATGCCCTATGGGCCTATCGCTTCACTTGGAAACTTCCTGTAGGGTACTCTCCCTATGAGTTAGTGTACGGAAAGTTGCCAATACTTCCAATCCAAGCAGAACTCTAGATACTATCCACCACCTGTGACCTCGATCTTGATCTATCGGTAGCATAAAAAAAATGATTAATCAATTTAAGTGTGCTAGATGAGAACCAATTAATGGCCCTATTTTCAAATGAAACCCACAAGGCCTATAACAAGAAACGACATGATCTTAGGATTTGGAAGGTCACATTTAGATGTGGAGACAAGGTATTCTATTGGAACCCCTCACATGTATCCCAACTAACAAAGTTTCAGACACTATGGGAGGGACCTTATATTTTCTCTGAAACCTTTCCATCTGGAGCCTTACTCATCCACAAACCTGGGGACCCCACCAAAACACAGTTAGTCAACTGCCAACAATTAAAAATTTTCCATGAGCTCCACATAACTAGTGCCACTGCCTCATCATCAAAAGGTCACCCTCACTTCATTTTTCGTGTCTCCTTCTTTCGACCTAGTCGTGGGGGAGATCATCATCCCTACTGATCCATTCCCTACTCCCCTCACCATTTTATCATTTTTTTTATTTTACACTTTTTTGTTTTACACTTATTGTTTTACACTTTTTTGTCTTTCACTATCATTCATACGTTTGCACTTTCTTTGCACCTCTTTTCATTTTCTTTAATTATTTTTTGTTTTTTGTACCTGTCTATTTTTTTCACGTAATGGTAGACGTCGTCGTACTATCTTTAGATGTTCAGCACGGTTGGTTTTCATTCCAATGGGTACTGTAATAGTCTTCCTCATTATTTGGCTCCCACCATTGCATGGTTGTCCTTGGATTTTATGTCGTTTTCACTTTATAAACTTGGCAGTGAGTCCATGTCATCCACCCATTCACCATTCCATGGTTTTCCTCTTGTCGCGAACATGCAACCCCTTCACTTAACAAAAATTTTAATTAATGTGTGACTTGTGTAGTTCCCAGAATGAGGGATGACCCAATGGTTTGAATTGGGTGTGACTTCAAGGGGAATGCTTTATTCATTATTCTGTTCTGTTCCCCGGGTTACTGGTATGTCCTCACGGATTTCCTCCCACTCCAAGTCTCTCTCCACTGCAGCTTCTGGGCAGTTCGACCTTGCATGGTGTGGTACTCACTGAAAAAATGCAAAAAATTCAAGAAAAAAACAAAAAAAAAAAGAAAAAGAAAAAAAAAACAAAATAAACAAATAAAATGAGGATTCAAAGCACACCCCTTGGTCGGATGCATGCAAACATGCATGGGACTTCGCATGGTGTGGTTCCCCCACACAAAAGAAAAGAAAAATGAATCGCAGGGGAATTCAAAGCACACCCCTTAGACCACCTCTCATGGGCCATATGATTTAGTTATGGGACTTCCTTGGTCCCCTCTAACTTTGTCCCGTTTCACTTCCTTCTTCTCCTGTTTGCTGGAGTGGTGGTTCTTTATGGAGGTCATTCTTGTTTCCTTGGGGGATGGTCGAAACTTCGTTTATTGCTACGATGTCACTGTTTGTGGATGGTTTTGGGTCTGACCTCAGGAAAGGTTCTACCGGGTCACTTAACCATGATCACCCACGGGGTTTCATGTGGCCGACACTCGGAATTTCCATTCTCTCCTCTCCCTCTATTCCCGCTTCTTTCCGTACTCACCTCACTACCCATTTTATGTTTTGTGTGTTCATCATGTTTTCCATTAGTCTCTCATGCCTTGGTAGGTTCTCTTGGTTTGGAGTCTTCACAGGTCAACACCAATTATTGGCACCTGGGCTCACAGACCCTAGTGTTGCGGGTATGCAGGGGCTACAAAGGTTGTTGCCTGCTATGGGGAGGACCCACCTACGTATTCCTGGTTCCTCCTATTAAGCCTCCAATCCTTTGGATTCCTTGGTTGCTTGTTTTCAGTGTCCCATCATTCGATTTCATCCTCACAAGAGTTCTTTTTGACCCCTGTTCTCCAATTTTGTCTCTTTTTCATGCTCCATTCCCTTCCTCTTGTCTTCAGCCATGATTGGGCCTTTTCTGCGCTTCAATAGCCTCAATTTGGATTTTCAAATTCATCATTTCGGGTGTTTTATGGGTTGGTCAACATTGGTCCACGGGTGAATAGTGCCTGCGTATATGCAGCCTCATCGATGTAGCACCCAACCCCTATATATACCCCGCTGCACTTCTTCATTTTTCATCATTTGGAGTTCAAATTGAGGGGATTTTTTGCCATTTTTTCAACCTAACCCTTCCCAACGCCCCTACATTCCATCGCATGTCCGCATCCACCTATCCTTGTCCTTTTTATGCACCTGAAGGTATGCTCTCAGTCATGGGGGGTGGTGACTTTGTGTAATTAATTAATTAGTTTGTTAATTATGAAAACGTTAACCCTAACCCCTAACTTAACGCTTCGGGAAACTTAACGGTGTGCCTGTGCCATTAACATAACTTGGTCAAACAGTGAAAGTATATACGGACCATATTAAACTACTTATGAATGGTCTAACGAACGGTTATGTTTTATTATAGATGGCACCCAAACCAAGGCACCTAAGGGACGAAGGACCATCACAACCAAGGGACAAGTGCCCATGCATGGGAATGGGACAAGGAGTGCAACCGCTAGAGTATGCGGAGGGCTCTCATGCAATTGGGCCCTTTTGCGAAAGACTTGACGTGGAATCTGTTCACCAGATTCCCGAAGAGGAGATTCCTGATGAGCAATCGCTAGGGGATGAGACTCCTGGGATAGCACTGCAGCTTGAGGTCACCTTGACCCAAGCCTACCTTGATAATATCACGCTACGTGAGGTGCAACGAACGATCCTCCAAGAGCTAAATTTTGGACCATTCCTCGAGCATGCACCAGAAGATGTGAGAGTCCAACTGCAGAACTCTCCGATGTAGCCAATCATCACAAACAATGGTGAATGGTACTTAGGAGAGACTTATCTCTTCTGGATGAATTGGCAACTAGGGTCAAGAGTAAGAATCAAAGACATTTATGTCTCTTACTCTTCAGAAGCAATAGCACACGCTCTGGGGTTGCCTAAAACTAGGGCAGATGTGGCAGAAATTCCAAAACAAGCCGATCTAGAGGTGAAGGTGCAATGGACCCAATGGTGCTACAGGGTAGAGCGTAAGGAATTTGACTCCTTGACCACGATGGAGAGAGTCTACTCAAAGATCATGTCTTACCATTTGAATCCAACGGTAAGACGCAGCAAAATCACTACCTTCTCCGCTCATGTGTGTGCCGCCTTGAGTGGGAAATTTCCCATGAGTCTTCCACAACTGTTGTTTCTGGAGATTGAAAAAAGGTTCGCTGAGAATGAACGTGGAAAATGAGCTCTCTTTCCCTGCATAATTTGAAAGTTATGCAAATGGGTAGGGATAGCATGGTGTTCTAACAATATAATCCAGCATTCTCCAACTACCTCATGGCAAGAGATGATGAAAGATAAAATGCCTACTACCACACAGACAGAGGAAGAGCAACAACCACCTCCACCACCTACACAAACAATGTAGCCGAGCATGCAAACCATAGCAGAATACATCTGCGAGATTTGAGAAATGCTCTTGAGCCAGCAAGAGCAATCTGGTAGGACTGGTGGAGGAAAAGATCCTTCGGTCTATCGCCCTACCATGAGCCACCTAGAACAAGTGGCTTAATCAGTTAGCCTACTTGAAAGGATAGGGCTAATATTTTTTGTTGCCCAAGCACCCATTCCAACCAGAATAGATCCAAACATCTGAGATATATCAACTGCAACCCAACAGTTATTCCCCAAAATCTCAGGGAATGCTGCTACTTTCTTAGTATGCTTGGAGGATGGTGAGGAGGCAATGGTCCTGGTGATGTAGTACCAGGGACAGGAAGTTGCAGCTGAAGTGATTGCTGATACAATTGCTATGGTCATCAATGCACCAGCAGCACTTGTACCAAACATCCATGGACTACAAGATGTACAAGTATCTGCCAGAACTTCATGTAGTAAGATTGATGCAGCCCGACATGAAGAACTGTTGGACAAACTAGTGGGAACCGAGCAACCACTTCCAGATGTCTTTGACCTTCTAGACAACATCACTGCAACCCAGTCAGAGATGCTATCGGCAAGGGACAAGAGCATCATCTTATAAGGGAAACTAGAAGCTGCTCAAGTCACTTATCAGTGCTTGGCAACGAAGATAGCCAATTAAGAGCCCAACTTTCCAATCTAGCCATCCTCAAATGTGAAATCACCAAAGATGAAGCTTTTCAACATATTCAGCTTAAACTTCAGGTCATTGAGGATGTGTGTGAGACAGTGATCCTAGACAAGTCCATAGCAAACGCCTGAGTGTATTATATAGAGAAGGACTTGGAGGAGATTCGCTAGGAGAACATGCAGCTGACCGTGAAAGTTCATCACCTATGCAATGTTGGTGCAAAGAATGAACACATGAAGGATTTCATCCACCAACAGTAGGAGGATCTAGCCAAGGTAAATGCAGACATAAGAAGGTTGGCAGCTGAAAATAGAAATCTATCAATGGAGGAGGTTCGGGCATTATGACAAAAGTCTGCAATCAAAATTACCGCTTGGAAGAATGAGGCCCTAAAATTTGAAAAAGTCAAAAATCATTATAGGGACCAAGTGGGATTGCAGAAGGAGGTGAACGAGAAGCACATTTAAGTCGCTAAGGCCAAGATAAACCAAGCACTCCAGCAGCTCCGAGAGGGAGGTGATATATGGCCATCTATCTTTGATGGGTTGAATGCCTACAATAAAGCAAAAATCCACCTAAAGGAGCTACAAATCAAGGAAATGACAAAATACATGGAATTGGCCAACCTTCGATATGCAAACCTAGCTATGCTCACAGCCGGGAGACCGTGGTCAGAGTTAGAAAAGTAAGTGGCCACCTCGTATTCCCTATACGAGGGTGAGTTCCAGGTGCACAAGGCAACTAAACAAAAGCTGGCAACAAAAAATATAGAACTCAAGGCCCAAGCTTTGAAGGACCACGTATAGTTGCAGAGGACCTAGCCCGAAGAATGAATGACTACCAGTAGCTACAGGCATCAATCCGAGCATTCGACATCGAACGCAAGTAGTTTGCAGCCTAGTTTGTCAACTTGAAAGAACTCATTCCGATGCTGCCTTGCCCTTGGAAAGTTCCAGTTCTAGCACATATTGGAGAAGCTTCCTAGACCGTGAACGACCCTATAAGCAAAGAAGAAAAAATGAGGGCTCTCTTGGAGGCTTTCCGACTACCTCTAGAAGTTGCAGTTGCCACAAGACTATCAACATCAGTGCCGCCACCAACGCATGGGCCAAAGGTTGGAGAGGGTCCATCAGAACCACCACCCCAAGGGACGATGTGATCTTCTCCAGCAATTTTGTGCATCATACTACATAGCAGAGGATCCAGGACCGGTGAGGTGTTTGATTTTATCTCTGAACATCATCATTTTTGTAATTGGTTCCCCTTTATAACTCGGGCAGTTGGTAAATTCGTGTTTTGTCATGTGTGTGTCATTTAAGTGTTAAGTTATGTGCGTTGTAAATAAGAATCCATACCTTCCAAATTGTAAAGTAACTCGAGGATGAGTTTTTTCTCAGTCGTGGGGGTATGATGAAGTGTCAAAAAGTCAATGCATCGACTGGGCTGCATATACGGGGCCATGTATACGTGGCCACTTCGACACACACCCATCGACGTAGCCTCCCTACATCGATGTGGCCCCGTTTACATAGCCACCCTTCTCGAACTATAAATATGAGGGCCTTCCACCCCATTTAGGCATCTTTTTGAGTAGTTGTAGCAAAGCTCTTACAGTTTGATCCCGCAATAGATAGAATATTTTCCAAGTGCCCGCAACAGGTGTAAGAAAAGTGATCGAATCTTTATTCGAGCATTGATGTATCTGAGCCCATTGGCATAAAGGCAATAAAGACGAACTGCTCAAGCATTCCTTGCAGCATTTGGACCTAGTTGTTTCATGCATTTAATAGTTTAATATGTTTATGCTTTATTAATTACTTGTTTATGCTTTATTAGTTTCTTGTTGATTACTTATGTTTTCATTATTATAATTTCAATTGTTATTGTTCATTCGTAGTTCGTTAAAGACATAAGTACGACCATCTCGAATGTAATCCAAACACTTGGTAAGCCCAGTGATGCTTAGCTTTTGGTAACCCAGTAGTGTTAGGAAATGCTCGGAACGTGCTCAAAAGATGGGACCAGATACTTATGCTAGGAGTAGTTAGAATATAAACTAGGATAATTAGAGATTAGATAATAGTTTATTTTTTACTTTCCATACCTCAATTAGTCTCCGAAAAGATAATTAAAAATATACAAAAAATCATTAGCCTTAGTCTCACTTAACCATCGTAAACAAGACCTCACAAGTGAGATTAGGATGACAATGACCGTTCTAACCCAAGGTTTCACTAGTTAGAAGTCTGGTCTTTGTTAAATGCTTACAATCTGCGGATTTCGACTGAGTCATGCATGAATGCTCATGATTCGTATGGTTGGGCGTAGGGGTACCTAGCCGCTCATCAGACCCCAAGAGTTCTTCTTGTTTATGATCTGAGTCCATCTATGATGTGGCAAAGTTGTTCTTACTAAGAATAACCATGGCCAAGGCATCGGTGTATGAGAGAATAGTATCTACCCATTGCGACATCCAAGGGTTCATGTGTTCCTTGCTTCCATCCTTGGATCTACCTTCTTAGATTAGACACTTGAGAGTACATTTGATATTTATCATTAAACAACTTTAACATTGTACTCCACCTATGGATGGATTTCGGCTCTAAGGACTGATACTAGTTTTTTGCTTCCTTGATGAGTGTCCTAGGAAATAACTTTAATTTCTACCAATCATTCCCAATATTCTAGTAGGGACATGCCTTGTGAAAGGCTTGAAAATATTTTTGTAGATTAGAGACATATCCCCCTTCAAATCTGAAGATATTATTCATGTCAAGTCACTTAATCTGACTATCTTTCATATGCCTGGTTAGAATTTTTACTACTTCTGCAATTTTTGGCATGCTTCAAGTGGCAAGAAAAGGCTCATCATCATCATTATTTTGATGATGCCTATAATGTCCTCTACTACCCATTCGTTCATGGCTAGCCTAGTGATCATTATTGTTTCATTGTTCACCTTCATTATGGTTGTCCTTTCTGTGGCATTTGTTAGAACCAGAAGAGGAAAAAGAAGATGCAAACAAAGAGGGTGAAGAAGAAGGAGGACTGCCACCACCATGGTGTCTGCCACCACCTCTACACTTGTCATAACCACATTTGTTAGCTTTCTTATCATCTTGATGCTTGCCCAAGCCCCTACTTTGACTCCCATTTTTACTTGAACCTAGATTGTTGATAGTGAATTCTAGATTTAGGTTCAAGCCCCATCATCAATGTCAAGGAGTGGAATATTTTCATGTTCAGAATCCCTAGAGGAAGGATCCTCATTGTCACTTTGATTGAGCAAGAACAAGGAATTGATGAACCATTTCCCCTTCATAGCCTCATGGTGCGTCTCCTTGTGTCAATCTCTTGCATTGTGTTTTAGTAGGATGGTAGTCTTGATAGTCATGGTCATGCACAACATACTCTTCTTGAAGATCCTGTATGCCAAACCTCCTAAAAGATGGAGAAGCATCTTAGGTATAGATCGATTAGAAGGCATTATAATGTTTCCCTCCATATTTTTCCACCACAATTGCTCATCTTGATGTAGGATGAAGATGAAGTTAGGTACATACTTGATGAGACGCGATTCACATAGGCCGCGATATCGCGTCCGCCACGATATCGCATCCCCCGCGATATTGTGTCTTCCCTATGATATTGCGTACGCGATATCGCAGTCCACTGCAATGTCTATAAATAAGAGGTGGCATTCCCTTGTTTAAGGATCCCAGTTTTAGAGTAGTGAAGCTCTGGCAATTTGATCCTTCCAGAGTTACATTTTTTCCCATGTTTGCCCGCAGTGTGGTGAATGTAATTGTACGGTGTCTTTATTCGAGTGTGTCGTACTTGGACACACACATGATCGGCAATAAAGATCGAGATTACTTCATCATTGCAGAATTCACTTATTTATTTATTTATTTGTTATTTATTTAATATTATTTACTATTTTCTCTCTCACCCTTAAACTCCTAGAAGCGGAACGAGTACGACTTGATTACGAGCATTTAAGTGTGACTACTTGGTAGCCCAGTGGCATATCCAGGATCTATGCTTGGTAACCTAGTGGTGTATTTGGGATCTGTACTTGGTAATCCCAGTGGCGTACCTAGGAGCTACGCTTGGTAAATCCCAGTGGTAGTTGTGCACGAGGTCTAAAATGTGTACGGTTGATCAAGGAATCGGTTGCTTGTCGCACTTAGACTAGATTAGATTCTCTTTCCCTTCTCCTCCTAGCTTGGCTTAGTTAATATTGTTTTCCACTGCCTTCAGGAGTAGCGTTAGAATTAAGAACACATCATACACCTCACTCTGGACTAAACCATACATGACAAATACAATACTAGTCCAGGTGGGAAGACAACAAACTGCGACCTAAGGATAACTGTCTAGGTGCCACAACTAGTCCGTCTGCGGAGTTCAACTAGATCACGCGTGAGAACACTCATTTTGTATGGTTGAGTGTAGGGGTACCTCGCCATTCATCATTGGCACCATTTCCGGGGATGGTGCTAGTTATCTAGATTAGTTATATCATATAAGGTCACTGTATAAGAACTTAACGATATATCTCTTAGAAAGAAGAAATTATAAAAAGTCACATAAATTCACACACAGCAATGCCTCTCCTACAAGATAATAATAACGCCACACTTAGTGAGGAAGTTCATTGGAGAACCAACGAACTATATGACGATGAAGATTGGAGTATACAACCTGAAGTGGGAGTTTCTTATAAGCATGAACAAAAACAATGTCATCGCAACACACAAAAACATAACTTACTAGATGACAATGAATCCCCACTGGCCACTACAAGCCTAACGCAAATACAAGAGGCCGTTAGAATCTCACGTAGGCATCGTAAAGAGAGCCAACTACCCAAGCTTAATTTAAACAACTTTTCCAAATTCTTAGGAGGCTATGACTTAGATCCACATCAACATTTACTAGCCTTCTATGATGCCTACATATGGAATAACATTGATAACAGTTGGCAAAAACTTAAGCTCTTTCCTATGACACTCATTGACCAAGCTAAAGTATGGTATAGATCGTTAAAACCAAATTCAATACAACGCTGGTCAACAATGGTAGACGTGTTTAACGAAAAATATCAAACCTATGCAAAAGTGTCAGCCTTGAGGAAACAAATCCAAGGAAGGAAACAAGAAAAACATGAACCCTTGGACATGGCCTTAGAAAGATATTACGCATTGCTAAACAACTATCTAGGCCATGGGTTTTCCGAGGAAAGGCTAATGTACCATATCATTGATGGGCTACGTAATGAAACAAGAGAGACCTTAGGAACGTATGCCTGAGGCCAACTATACAACCTAAAAACCCATTAAATCCAAGAGCTTATTTAAAGGGTTGCAAAAGAAGAAGGAGAATTAGCTACATGGGAGAGTGTTGAAAAACATCAACGGGACCAAAATCACAACTTAACAAAGGTCCCTGATCATGAAAAGGAGAGATCAACAAATCTTAAGGTGGAAACATCATCTTTGCCAATACAACAATCGTTAGAAGAAGTCGAGGCAAAGATCAATAAGATGTTGGAATGGATGAATCAAAAGTGTGGAGAATATATCAACATCATTGGAGATGGAGTTTTGACAACCCAAGAGACAGGACAAAATAATAGGCATTCAGAGAAAAAGAATAAAGGGAATAAGTGCTCAATTGCTAATCCTATGTATGAATGCAACATATGCCTGTACGATCACCCCAAAGGCCAATGCCCAATCCTGTTACATCTACATGAGCATTGGGGAAACACGTTACATCCAGAGTTCGTACAGAGATACTGTGTTCGATCATAGTGGCAACAATCCTAGTTGTGGGGGAATACACCCTTAGACTGGAGGCACCCTTCATATTTTTCGAATCCAAACGCTTATCACGTTCAACACCCTATTTCTGCAACTAGGCCAACATACTCTATCTCACCACAATACCATTCTCCACAATACCATCAACCCATGCCTCCAACACAACCACCACCTTGCGCACCTTACATTCCTCCTAACTTTCAACATTCTCATCCTTTCCCTCCTTCCACAATGCCACTAACTATTCCTAAGGTGTTTGTACCACCACAACCCACGAACGACACTTGTGCTACTGCTATTCACAACAATGAAAAGCCTCCTCAACATCAAAGGTGTCCTTTCTTTAAATACGGCTATAGGAAGGGACAACCTAATTCTGAGGCCACTGCATCTTCCAACCCAGCACAAGTCCAACACTGTGGTGCACCCTTACCTTCAAACCCAACACCTCATGTACCTTCATCAGGGCCACCAACTTACACTCCAACAACCATACGGCCCAATGAACACAACCATGGGAGGCATTAGTCCAATCCTTGCATACCATCTAACGGTCCTAAACATCATAGTGGGTCAACTCGTTATCTGGGAACTACATCGTATGAAGTGCCCCACTATGCTTATTATGAAGTATGTGAAATCCAAGGGGATAAGTATGGACTAGTTTCAATATTTTCAATATGCAAGGATCCTCATTTCCCATTTATTAATCCTGGCCATACTCAATCGTTTAGTTATGGGGGATACCCCCCATTTCAATAACAAGTAGGATTAATAAATATTTTTCATTTTCTTTAATTTTACAACTTTTTGTTTTCCAGTTTTTCATTTTTCAACTTTTTGTTTTATCTTTTTGTGTGTTTGTATTTTCATGTTTGTGTAAGTAATCTCGTCTACAAATAAAACACTCATGTGGATCGTTGGTTGAGATGTGTT
>MNCI01002932.1:155440-177521 GCA_015680685.1 Gnetum montanum
GAATGAAGAAGGATGGACCAAGAGGGAATGATTAGGGTGTGACATCAAGGGAACTTGTGGATTCTCTTTGGTGACACCTGTGGGAGTTATCATGCAGTATGGTTGTACTAAGATCCTTGTAGATCTAATGAAAAATGGGAGTAAGAGTAATCACAAGAGCACTCGAAAATCAAATGCTATTCTAGGGGGTCCCACTGGAAAGACATGCACCCATGCCTGAAGGTTGGCGGCTTCTCTGGATTCAGTAAAGTGAAAAAAAAGAGAAAAAAGAAAAGAAAAAGAAGTGTCATAAAACAAAAATCACTCCTCCCTTGTACTAAACGCCAAATGATCGTACACCTTGTTGTTATGGTACTCTCATAGTTGTTCATCATGGGATGAAACAATGTGATGTCACTATTTAGACAGATGGACTTGGTCCTGATCTTGGAATGATGGGTTAATAACACCTTAATCATGCTTTTCACGTAGGATTCATTGTGCCCTGGGTCAGTCACCTCATGTCCCAATCTCTACGATCCTTTTCTACACTTCGTCTCATCTTACTATTCATGTAATTGTAGCTCGTGTCCCATGTAGCATAGAATTTTCATCTCATTTCGGTGATATTTACATGTGTGTGTGTTTTGGAGTTAGTGCGGATTACATTTCATCCTTCTAATGCCCATGGACACTTTAAGTGTGGTTACACAAGGGCATAATAGGTTGAAACCTGCTTTGGGGAGGACCCACTTGTGTAATTTTTTGTAACCTTCACTAATTCTCTAGTTCAGACACACAATTTCTTACCCTTGGCTTAATTTTTCATCATTTTCTTTCCCTTTTTATTATTCCTCTTTCATTTAAACGTTCCAATGTATCATTACATTCCCTTTTCTTCATAATCGCCAAATTTTTAATTGCAAAAATTCACATCATTATCATTCACAATTCCTCTCGAATTAATAAAATTACCCTAGGATATCTTCATGCTTTCCATGTCCTCATTTTACACCATTAATTCAAGAAAATCATAAAAAATTTGGTATTTTTCATGTGTCCCACATCACTAGGGACGAGATATCGCGTACACGATATCGCGTCCCACGGGATATCGTGTACGCAATGTACCATACGCGATATCGCATCCTATTTATCTATAAATAGGAACCCCCTCTGCAACACTTAGCATCATTTTTCCATTTACGCTAGGGGAATTTTTGAAATTTTTCTTTGCAACTTGCGATTGCATGACCATTGCTTTTTCACTCATATCTCATGCCCTGGTGCTTCGATTTTAATTCCGTTTGAACCTGCTTGAACCCGAAGTGTTTAGTTCAGTTGTGGGGAAGGGAAACTTACCAAAAAGTGCCTAAATTTTTTGAAATTTGTCATCGCCCAAAGGACATGAATTAGGGTAATTAATACTAACACTTAGAAAAATTGTGCCAAAAATCATATGACCTTAGGTACACCAGGAGATTAAAATGAAATCCACCTAAGTTATAGGACCCATTATTATAGTTTTTGGGCACGATCACACAATAACATAAGATCTTTAATTAAAGGCATGTAGTAAGGTATAACTTAACTTTGAAAACAACCTTACTAAAATTTGGCCCGTGTGATTGCAGATGGCCCCGAAATGTGCACAGCAAGGAGAACCTGTTCAAGGTGGAGCAAAACAACCTCAGAGAGGTGGAAGACAAGTCCCTGCTAGACAACATGCAGAACAAGAGGTGCAATCATTTAGCATCCATCAAGAAGAACCTCCTACCAGACAGTCCGGGCATGCAGAAAGAGGAGCTGTTGCTGCGCCTAAACCGGGACAACAACTCATGTTGCCCCCGGAATGTGTTCAAGTTATCCATACGAAGTCCATAGTTGTTGCAGTGATTGTGGAGCTTAACTTCAAATCTTTTGCAGAGTTTGCTCCTAAGACTGTTAGGGATCACCTTAAAGGATCTCCCTTATGGCCTGTCCTTTCTAATTGCGATGCTTGGTACTTAGGTGAAACATACCTATTCTGGCACAATAAGGAGCAAGGCACCACGGTTAACATTTGTGGTGTGACAGTAGATTTTTCTACACAGGCAATTTCGGAAGTGTTAAACCTTCCGAATTTGGGCTCCCATGTTGCTCAATTATCTACCCGATCATACCCTGATGTGCGAAAAGATTGGTTAGAGAAGGCTTATGGCAGAGATAAAGCTTTTGGTGAGTTGACGACGGAAGAGCAGGTTTATTTCAAAATTGGAACCTATCACCTCTTCCCCACAAAAGGTTTGAAAAGAATATCAACGTATGCGGCGAGAGGATGTGCAGTGTTGATGGGAAAGGTTAACGCTAACCTTCCCCATCTATATTTGACGGAGATCCTAAGGCGATTCGAAGAACGGAAGTCAGGGAAGATGGTGCTGCCTTTTCCTTGCCTTATCAGAAAATTGTGTTGATGGGCTAGTATTCAGGGATACATAAATGAAGTCCTTCGAAAGGCCCAAAATGCTTCTTATGCTAGGATACACAAATGAAGTCCTTCGAAAGGCGCCAACTCCAAGAAAGAGCACTGGCCAAGAGCTGGGACCAAATGAAGAAGAAGAATAGATGACTGGATCACCTGCAACTCAACTTGCAAGACCCAGTCAACCTCTAGCCACAGTTCCTAGCCAACAACAAGAAGCAGGACCCAAC
Source organism: Gnetum montanum (assembly GCA_015680685.1). NCBI lineage: Eukaryota > Viridiplantae > Streptophyta > Gnetopsida > Gnetales > Gnetaceae > Gnetum > Gnetum montanum. The sequence goes on from MNCI01002932.1 coordinate 158,111, forward strand.
ACAAGCCAGGATCAACCGTCGCCACTGCAAGACTACAGACTGTCGATGAGCCATCTTAGGGCCATCGCCGAGATGGTTAGTTGGGGAAGTCGTGATGACGCAAATCTCTTCCACGTCATCGATGATGTCGACCCGCCTACTATTTTGTTAGATCGCACAAGGGGTGAATTTTCCATTCAAACAGGAGGAGGGGAAAGTAGATGGTCACAATAGATCTCTAGGAATCCAGCATCTTTTCAAGTGTAATTAGAGACTAGTGAAGGGGCCACTGTGGTGGTCATGCAACACCAAGATGCCGCAGGAGCTGCTGAAGTGGTTGCTAACCATATTAAAGAGTCTTTCAATGTACTTGTTGTGCCACCGGCAGATCTTTCAGGAGCATGAGATGCTCAAACTCTTGCCGAAACCTTAATGACTCCTGCAGAACATGAGGATGTACTGGAAAGATTGCTTCAAACAGGACAAGTTTTAATGTCTTTGTTTGACATCCCCCAGGATGTAACAGCAATTCAATTAGACCTCATTTCCACAAAGGGAAAGCTGGTCATATCCAAAGTAAGGGTCGAGCATGCTAAAGCTGAAGTGCAGAAACTACAGGAGCAGCTCGTAGCCTTACAAGCAGCATAGTGGGATCCTTTGCAATTTGTTCCCACAGACTAGCTAGACAACTTTAGAACCAAGAAATTAACAAAGTTAATTACAGAAAATAAGAAGGTGGTAGAAGAAAAGGAGATGGCCACTTGGGATGCCTCCGTAGCTCAAGCGCAAACTCATGCACATAGTAAGGCACTCAAGGCCTTAGAAGCAGAGAATAAGCAGTTGGTTGCAAATAACCTTTAGTTGACCTCTGTGGAGAAAAAAAAGAATGTTCTCAATGAACATTTTCATCAATTACAAGAACAGTTCATCCAGGTCAACCGAGATGTAAGCCGTTTAGCCAAAGAAAATTGAACCCTCTCAATGGAGGAGGTACACACTATTCACCAAAAATTAGCCATCAAGATAAGCGTGTGGCAAAATGAGGCTAAACGACATCTTGGAGAAGGAGATCTGTATGGCCAAGGCTCAAATCAACAACATCAGTGCTTAGCACATTGATTGGAGGGCCATATTGGACACTTACACCTTTGCCCACCAAGTGGAAATTAAGAATTGGGACCTGCAGATCCAAGACTTGACTGAATACATGGAGTTGGCAAACCTTAGATATGCCAACCTTGCCATGTTAACAGCAAGACACCTGAGGTCAGAGCTCGAGCAGCAAGTATCTTCCACCCATATCAAATACGAAGCAAAATTTGCAGAGCACAAGAAGCTGGCTGAGAAAATAGATGTCGCAAATTTGGAACTTGGGGTGGTAAAAGAAAGCTACTAAGGATAAAAAGATGTTGCAATTGACTTGGCTCGATGGCTAATAGAGCTTCATAAATATAAAGACAAAGCCAAAGCCTATGAAGAGGAACAATGGGTGTTCGCAGCATGGTACGTCAAAGCTAATTAGATGTCCCCGCAGCTACCCTATTTGTGGAAGGTGCCAACTCCGTCAAACATCAGAACATTAGCATGGACGACACAAGATCCTCGGACCGAAGAGGAGAAGCTCCAGGCCATTCTTCAACATCGTCCACCTTCCAAGCTTGGAGCAAGTGACAAAGGGAAAGCACCCATGGAGGAGCCACTGCCACCAGGAACTACATGAGTTCCACATTTTTGTAGTTGTAGTATTTTTTCTCTATGTTGTGTCTTCCCACACTGCAAAATTAGTCCATTTCTTTTTTGAGTTAATAATCCCATACCTATCCACTGTAATTAATGAAGCTTGTTCTCCTTGTAACTCGAGGACGAGTTTTTATTCAATCGTGGGGGTATGATGAGACGCGATTCGCATAGGCTACGATATCGTGTACGTGATATTGTGTCTGCCACGATATCACATCCCCCATGATATCACGTATGCGATATCGCGTCTGCCGCGATATCACATTCCCTGTGATATCGCATATGCGATATCGCGTCTTCCCTACGATATCGCGTACACGATATCGTAGTCCACCGCAATGTCTATAAATAATAGGTGGCATTCCCTTGTTTAAGGATCCTAGTTTTAGAGTAGCGAAGCTCTGGCAATTTGATCCCTCCAAAATTAGATTTTTTTCTCGTGTCTGCCCACAGTGTGGTGAATGTAATTGTACGGTGTCTTTATTTGAGTGTGTCGTACTTGGACACGCACATGACCGACAATAAAGATCGAGATTACTTCATCATTGCAGCATTCACTTTGTTATTTATTTATTTGTTATTTATTCAATGTTATTTACTTTTTTCTCTCTCACCCTTAAACTCCTAGAAGCAGAATGAGTACGACTTGATTACGAGCATTTAAGTGTGACTACTTGGTAGCCCAGTGGCGTATCCAGGATCTACGCTTAGTAACCCAGTGGTGTATTTGGGATCTGCGCTTGGTAATCCTAGTGGTGTACCTAGGAGCTACGCTTGGTAAATCCCAGTGGTAGTCGTGCACGAGGTCCAAGATGTGTACGGTTGATCAAGGAATCGGTTGCTCGTCGCACTTAGGCTAGATTAGATTCTCTTTCCCTTCTCCTCCTAGCTTAGCTTAGTTAATATTATTTTCCACTGCCTTCAAGAGTAGCGGTAGAATTAGGAACACATCATACACCTCACAATAGACTAAACCATATGTGACAAATACAATACTAGTCCAGGTGGGAAGATAGCGAACTGCTACCTAAGGATAACTGTCTAGGTGCCACAATTAGTCCGTCTACGAAGTTCGACCGAATCGCGTGTGAGAATGCTCGTTTCATATGGTTGAGTGTAGGGGTACCTCGCTACTCATCAATACTCATCTAGATGAGTATATACCACCCTGCATTCTTGAGGCACTAGTAGTTTAGTATCATCGTGCTTGTGAGAAAAAGACATTTTATAATTAGAATAAGTTATAAATGTTCTTAAATTATTATATCTATTTTAGAATGATTTTTGGCCTTAGGGTTCGTCCGATGATGTTAATGATTTTTACTATGCCTAGATAGTGCACATTTTAAACAAAAAGAGTTCCCAGTAATGACACCAATGATGAGCGATGAGTACCCCTACACTCAACCATATGAATCACTAAGAATTCATGTGTGATTTGGTTGAATTCCATGTATCCTTTGTCTTCTTGTACACTAGCCTTTAGGAAACAAACTTGCCTTAACAGTCATTTGTTATCTTTCCAATTACACTTGTGATATGCAAAGGTATGGTTAAGTATAATCGAGGTGTATGATTTTTATTATTTTTTATGTTTTATGTTTTGGATGCTTAAAATAAAGGATGAAAAAAATGAAGTAATTTAATTGTTAATTTAACCTAACTAACTAACTAAGGTCTAACTAATCGTAACATAAGCATTTGGTCCCACTTTTTATACACATCCTAAACACATATAACATTGTTGGGTTACCAAAAGTTAAGCGTTACTAGGATTACCAAGCATCATGTGCATGCTTGAAGTGGTTGTACTTATGTGCTTAATTTATTACTATTTAATCTAGCTTAATTTAGCTTAATTACTTAAAGCATTAAATGAAATTGCATGAAACTTTAAATGCATGAAGAAAATATATACTCTAGCCAAAATGCTACAAGGTTTATGAAAAAGATCATCTTTATTGTCACACACACTATTGTGCTCAGGAACAATAGTGCTCGAATAAAGATTTGTACACTCAATGACTCTTGCTAGAGGCACTTGAGAAAATATTCTAACTTTGGGAAAGAAAAACTACAAGAGCTCTACTACACTATGATAAATACATGACATAAACACAATGGCTGAGCACATATTTATAGGAAAAAAATAGACACTATGTTGATGGGGCCATGTCAATGCATCAAATTATGCATCAATGGGGCCTAGTCAACAAGGCCTTATTGATGGGGCCTAGTCAATGGGGCCTAGTTGATGCAGCCAATTTATGATTCATCATTTGTGATCATTATCTTCCCACTTTGAGCTAATGAAGTGCAAGTGTATGGTTTAGCTCTTAGTAACACGTATGATTAACTGATGTTGTTAGGCTTATTTTACTCCTAAGCATGAACATAATGAAAATGAAGTGAAATGCTAAGTCTAAGTAATGGCAAGGATGTAAATCTATTCTAGCCTATAGTGATGAGCATCTAGTCTTGGTTTACCATACATGCCTTGGACTCATGTAATCATTATTGGGTTACCAAGGCTTATGCTACTAGACAAACCTAGCAATAACACTACTGGGATTACCAAATGATTATACTTAAACACTTGAAACTAGTCATACTCATTTCACTTTATTAATAAACAAAGGAAAGTAAAGTACTTTGAAAATATAAAGAGTTAACTAAGTAAACATGAAACTTAATATAAGTAAAATAGTAAAACTAAGTGGATGTTGCAATGATGAGAAGAAACCTCGATCTTTATTTTTATTCATGAACTATGCCTAAGTACATTTCACTCAAACAAAGATTCAACACAACTACTAAACATCACACTATAGGCATTGACTCTATCACTAACTATAAAACCAAACTGCAAGAGTTTTGCTAAGGATGCAATGAAAAAGTTATGGATTGTATGTCCAAGTGCTAGCATTTATAGGGTTGCACACATCCCAAGACATTGTATCAATGATGACATAGCATGTACCATGACATCATATCTACAAAATTCTTACTATGATATCGTAGTGCAACAAAAATTCACTTTATCATACCCCCACGATTAACTAGAAACTCGTCCTTGAGTTAAAAAAATAAGGATAGAGTCCCTTACAAAATTGGAAGGAAAATTTCACTTGACATGACCTACTAACTATTTACATGAATTAGAATGTTGTAGTGGTGTTTCTACAAAAATTGACATGATTACATGACAAGACAAAAAGCAAAAATTGAAGTAGCTCAATGTAGTTCATGTTCCAAGCAATGGAGGCATTTCCATCAGCTTCTTCCCTTTGTCATCAGGCTTCTAAAATTGATATTAATTTAGGAGCACCTAAAGCTTTTATTCTTCTATCCATGGATCATGTACCATCCATGCTTATTAAGCAAGGTTGGATAGAGAAAGTACATCCAATGTGCATGGTAGCTACGGAAACATTTTATTGGTCTTTATCTACGAAGCTGAAAACTACCACCTCTCTTCTTCAAAAGCTCTAGCCATCTTGCTAAGTTCTTAGTAATTTGACATGCAATGTGTTAGGTTTGTTGCCACATCCTTTTGTCTGTGGTGGTTGACCTTGATGATTTTTAATTCTAAGTTTGCCACATGTAATTTTTGTAGTGCATCTTTTCTTTCAGCAAACTCCTTTTCATACAGGGCATATATGATTTCTACCTGTGTCTCTAATTCATTTATGGGCCTACATGCTGTTAACATGGCCAAGTTAGCATAAAAAGGGTTCATTAACCCCATGTATTCTGTTAGGTCCTATATCTGTAGATCTTTGTTTTTCACCTCGACTTGGTGGACATGGGTGAGATTATCTAAAATGGGTTGTTAATCATGGTTTTGCATAAAAAGAGAATTTATTTTGGCCTTTGTCATCTATATCTCTTTTTCATTGATTTGCTTATGTATGTCCACCTAATCCCTAAAGTGTTCTTTGAGTCTTTCATGCTTCTTGGCCTCATTCTGTCACACACTGATTTCTATTGCAATTTTTTAATGAATAATGTGAACCTCTTTCACTGATAGGGTTCTATTTTCTCAGGCCAAGAGACTCATGTCTTGGTTGACTTGAGCTAGTTTTTCTTAGAATTGTTTGATGCTTTCCTCAAGAATATTTTTCTACTTTTCTATACTTATCAGCCAAGCATTATCAACAACTAACTATTTGTTCTCTTCTTGTAAGGCGGTGAGTGCTTTGGCATGTGCATACATTTAGGATTTTTCCTTTGATGCATCCCACACTACCTTCTCCATCTCCCTCTCCATTATCATGTTGTGCATAATCAATTGCCTCACATGCTATGAAAGAGGGACCCTACATAGTTCATAGCATCTGACCAACTATGGACATGAAAGATTTCTCTTGTATGACCTGGAGGCATTCTAGAGACAATGTGAGGTGTTGTCCTTATTCATGTGCTAGTGGAACTTTTGACTCTCCTTGGGTTGAGTGCTTGGTAGCAGGAGTTTGTTGATGGATGCTATATCATTGAGCCTCCTACTCTACATGTTCTACTTGAGGAGTTTGTTTTTCCACTTGGCCTCTCCTGTAGCCTTTTGGTCTTTTGCTCCCATGTTGGGAAGGTCCTTCAACTATTGGTCTCTTTAGGACTATATGAAATCATCAAAATTTTGAAATTATTAGGGTGTTTAAATTGGTGCTTAATGGTTACTTGTCCTTCCCATCTTTTGATTAGCATTTGTATCTTCAATAACAAGGAGATACTAAAATTGCTAACATCTAAACAAGTAACATTCTTAACACTGATTTTGTTATCTGTTTGTTGCTATAGTGTACTTGTGTGGCTATATTATTCATAAATTATATGTTTTCTTGTGATTTGTGCATAGCACAAATCATTAGTAAACTAATTGATAATATTCAAATTGTTAATAATGTGCATGAGAGAAAAGCATTAATGGTAGATTACTCATATGGGTTTATTGCTTAACCAGGTTCTTATTCTATTCTTATTTATTATGTAATATTTGATATATTTTAGTATAATTGACATTATATTATTTAATGATTACTAGGTGGTTTTGGAACATGGAAGAAGTTATGGAGGTTACTAGTTGGAGAACACTTGGAATTGATAACAAACCTGTATGTTACGTGGTTTTGTTACTTTTTATATATTTTCTAATCAATAATGTTAAAATTGGTTCATAATTGTTCTTATATGTATTCTTGTAGGATTGTTAAACGTTGAAAGATATTATGACTTTCTATTGGCATTCTTAGATCATGCAGTAAATGATGGTTTTATTAATAATCATGATTGTGATATGATTTTTATGGATTCTTGTTTGAAAAAGTTAATTTGTAAGATTATGTTGCAAAAATACTACATACAATGACCATGTTTTTATTAAGTTTCTCTCCTTTTATAAATTATATATTCGACCATATCTTTTAGGATTATAAAAGAAAAAAGCCTAGGTTTGAAGTATCAATTAAGTCTATAGTGAGCTGTGAAAGTATCAATAAGGAAGCAACCCTAAGTGAATGATTAAAATTCAAGAAAAGTCTATATTTTTGAGTATTTTAAATTTTCAATAGAAATTTTCTTTGTTATCATACTGGAAGAACTCGGGTATTTTTAACTATATTATTAGATATTTCAGTTTTAGGCAAAGAACCAAAAAAAGTTTTATTAATATTTGGATTTTTCAAGAAAGTTTTTTATTAATGTTTTGTGTATCCTTATAATTTTTAGTCTAGAGAATTAAGTTTATCTTGTTTACCAATCAATAATGGCTTTTCTCACACTTAAGAAAACTATATATTCCTTTACAATTCTTCTAACAACAACATAAATCATGTTTAGAATAATAAATATTTTTGTTAATTACCTTATAGATATAAGCATATTTTTAATATAATTTTTTATTTTTATTTTAGTTTAACTTTTTTAGCTTCTCATTCAATTTTTTATTGTGGTTTGAAATATAGCTTGCTAGAATTAATGTTATTAGGATAAATAATAACCTATTTTATTTAATTAGTTACATTAACTTATCCCCATGCATGGTTACAATATTAGCTAAAATGTTTTATGATTTAAGAACATACATACAAAGAATAATATAAAATATATATGAGAGACAAATAGAAAAATAACAACTATATAAAATTACATAGATAAACATGTAAGCATATTTCTAATAAAATTTTTTATTTTTAGTTTAGTTTAACCTTTTTATCTTAATCTTAGTTTTTTAATTATGATTTGAAATATATGTTTACTAGCATGGAATTAAGGTTATTAGGATAAATAATAAGCTATTTTATTTGATTAAATCATCTTCAAAAATGGAATGTGCACCATTACCATAACTCATTCCATGCATGATTACAATGGTAGCTAAAATGTTTTATAATTTAATACATCACATTCAACATATCTACTTGAACTTAAAATAGTAAAATATTCAATGTATCAATAAAATGGTTTTGCAAAATACCAACTTTTATAGGAAAGAGATACCAAATAGAAAATTATGGCATAAAATTTCCATCAAATTAACCATCATGTTTATTATTTCATCAAGAATCTTAGCCATTAACTATAGTCTAGTTGTCAACATAAGTTTTGATCTTTTAGTTACTAGCATTCTTGCTAGATAATAAAAAATTTTCTGTACAAGCTATTTGTTCAAACTAATCAATACTTCTTATAATGCAAGTAAAAATATTCATAAAAGCTTCCATTTTATCTAGTTTCTTTATTGGCACTTATCATTAACATTAACTTGATTTTTTGAATCTCCAAATTTAAATTGTTTTCTTCAATCCTCAACTTTAACATGTTTTTTCTTTTACACAACATCATTTTTCTTTGAGTTATAAAGGACAAGAATTAAATAAATGTCCTTCATGATGATAAAAAGTGCATGAATTAGGAAGATTATAATATGAAATTGGCTAATTATAAGTCTTCCTACTTGTAATGCTAATTATTTTTATGGTTAAGAAGAATGATCTTAACAAAAAAATGTAGACAAAAATCAAAAGTTGTGCAAATAGATTCTATATGCTTAATAGGATCATGAAGACTAACAATTTGTTACTCAGCTTTCTAAAAATCAATGGAAGATTAAACAACTTGACAAAACATGGAACTTTAGAATATTCTTCAAATTGGACATTAAAATCTAGAGTTTGGTTATGAATGATAACATTGCATGCTTATGTATAAATGACTACATCTATGATATGTTGCACCAGCAAGGCATTATTTAGCTCAATAAGTAGTAAAAAAATGAGAAAAATTTCTAGCATGAATGACTTGAATATCATGTTTTTACATCACATCATTTAACTNACATGAATGACTTGAATATCATGTTTTTACATCACATCATTTAACTATGAAGTGAAACTTTGATTATGAGGTAAGTAATCCAAAATTTGAATGAACACATATCGTGATGTAAGATTAGCTACCAATAACTTGTATATAGTGTAAAGTTGAATAGTAAAGGTTTTGGAGGCAGTAAGGGCTTTCGCAACAAGGGCTTCAATGATGAAGGTTTTAGCATCTAGATTATGTACCACTTGGAGCAGATTTGGTATCATTGTAGTTTCTTATCTATGCATGCATGATAGATGGATTACTTAGAATAAAGCTTTTAGCCTCTATGATTTGAATAGAAGGAGGGCAAAGAATTTTGAAAATTTGATTTCTAATCTTGAGAATTTATTTAAAGTTGACAATGACTTGCATTAGGCATTTCTAGATATTTTTTGGAAAGATGACAAATATATTTTTCCTTTTAATTTGAAAGTTGTTTATGAGATTGATGAGTCGTAATTTGGTTGGTTGCGTCAACTGGGCCTCTTTGATGAGGCCTAGTCGACGCATCATATCCTACATTGACAAGGCCCCATCGATGCAACGTTTGTTTTTAGCTATAAATATGTGCCTACTAGCCGCATTTATGGCAATAGAGATTTTAGTTATAGTGAAGCTCTTGAACTTTACTTAAACCTTGTGAACAAAATTTTTACATTTCTTGTCTTTCAATTTTTTGACACTTTTCCTAATTCTTTGCCAATTTTTAAAATTTTTAATATCTTTCCAATTCTTAATATGTTCTTCAATTCTTTCATATCTTGCATTCTTTATGAACTTTTTCATTCTTTAAATCATTTGTTTTGTGAATTATACATATCTTTATTGTTCCATCAATAAAGTCATTAACATTAAGTAGGATGTCATTTTGCTAGGAAGAAATTTTTTTTATCTTATTGAAACATTGAAAGACTTATTATACATCTAATGAGACCACATTATCCATTCCCTCATTTTTAATGATAAAAGGTTCTTACCATAGGCATAATGTAATTTTTATCATCTAAAACTAAAAATGAGCTTATGATTATTATGTCTTAAATAAAAAGGAAAGGACCAAGAAGGATTGGAAAAGGATATGACATTAAGGGAATTTGTTAATTCTTTAAACTTCCTTTATCAGTCCCACTACTCCATGTGGTTATGCCATTACTCATTGATGAGTGGAAGGTACCCCCTACACCTAACCATACAAATTACCAACGTTCATGCACAACTCGATTGAATTCCATGGATGGGACTACATTGGCATCTAGATCATTAACCATGGATCATAGTTCATTGTCTTCCACTTGGACTAGTAGTAGCTCTATCATATATGGTTTAGTCCAAAGTGAGGCATATGATTATTGATGTTTTTTTGACCTTATGCTACTCCTAATGATAATAGAGAAATTAATTATTTAATTTAATTAACTATAGAAAGCTAAGTTCTAAACTAGTCTACAAGTGATGAGTATCCATTCCTAGCTTACCATACACGTCTTGAACTCACGTATTCACTAGTAGGATTACCAAGTGTTATGCTATTGGGAAAACCAAGCAATAAAGCTATTGGGATTACTAAGCAAATATGTGTTTACACTTGAAACTAGTTACGCTCATTCTGCCAATTCATTAATATGCATGGAAATGTAAATATTAACCAAGTACATGGAATATTGATGGGACACAATATTGCATCCTCCCCCGCGATATCGCGTAAGCGATATCATGGTGCGCCATCATATCTATAAATAAGAGGCGGCCCTCCCTTGTTTCCTCATCCTAGGCTAGAAGTAGGGAAACTCTGGTAGATTGATCACTCCAGAGATAGAATATTTTCCATGTGCCTGCAGTAGGAGTCCTAAAGTGACTGGATCTTTATTCGAGCAACATTGTACCTGAACATAAGTTGTGTATGGAAATAAAGACAAACTTCCTAGATAAACCTTGTAGTGCATGGAATAGGATTTTATTTAATGTTATTTATTGCTTTCTCTCTCACCCTTATCTCCTAGTAATGTGGAATGAGTACGACTTGATTACGAGCATTTAAGGATGTGTACAGATAATCAAGGAATGGATGCTCATCGCACTTAGGCTAGATTAGATTCTCTTACCCTTTCCTCCTAGTTAAGTGCCTCAATACGACCACTTCAAGCACATGCGTTACGTGTGGTGATCCCAGCAATGATTAGCATTTGGTAGCCATGGTTGCATCGGTTCAGGGTGTGTACGGTAAGTGGGAACAGATGCTGATGCTAGGTTAATTTAGACTTTGTTCATTAGTTAGAATTAGTAATTAGTTTATCAACCCTTCACCTTGTTAGCATAGAAGACATAAAACATAAAAACCATAAAAATTATATACCTTAGACTTACTTAACCATACACCATGACAACTACAAGTAAGTCTGGGAAGACAAAAAATGATTAACCCTAAGTGTTCCATGACGTGTGTAGGAACTTAGTTTGTGGAGTTTGACCAGATCGCACATGCCACACTCGTATTCGTATGGTTGAGTGTAGGGGTATCTCGCCACTCATCATTGGCGCTGTTGCCAAGGAGGGTATTGTTGTTTTGGCAGTGCCATCCCCCATGATTGTGGGTATTGCCACTGCTGATGCTATTTGATGGGTTGTGGTGGAGTTCCACTTAGATAGTATGTTAACGATTGGTGGAACTGCCTTGGGTTACCTTGGGGATAAGGTAACCTTCGGGGTGTTTGCCATTGGTTAAGTCTCAAGTTAAGTGCATACACCCGAGACTCCTATAGATGTGAGATAATTGGACAACATCCCTTAGGATGGTAATAGTGGCAAATCTCACATCCACCATCATCGTATGTGTCTGATTCCATAACCTCATCATAGATAGTAATTTTCCCCTTACCCTTGTTATGTGCAAGGCCTGAATCTCTTTGCTTTGTCTTACCTTTGTCACTACTTTGTTCCACCTTAGACTCCTCTAAAATTTTCAAGACAGTTTCAAGTCTGGAGTCTAAGGAATCCCACAATTTTCAAGATAGTTTCAAGTCTGGAGTCTAGAGTCTATTGTTAGTTTTTGAATTGGCAAGGTTTTTCTGTTCACCAACTCTTCGAGTGGTGACTCATCCTCTTCATCACAAAATTTCACTCCCTTCTTTCAAAGGGAGGGATCACGGTTGTATTCTTATACACTTTTCCTTTTTCATAGCTCACCTTCTTCTTTTGCTACTTGTTCCAACAAGCGATGAACATCATGGGCTCTAAGTTCTAATAGTCTCCCTTGGGCATAAGTCCCAAGGGTTCTCCTCGTCTCATGTTTGAGCCCATCTACGATGTGGCGAAGTTGATCCCATTGAGCATACCCATGGACCAGGCAACGATGTAACAATGTGTAGTAGTGGGCTATGACATCATCCAAGGGTTTGTGATTACCTTGTTTCCAGCCTTGGATCTGCTTACGCAAATTAGACACTCTGGAGTACGTTTGATACTTATCGTTGAGGAGTTCTAGCATCNAAGTGTGGGATATTGTTCATGTCTAAACGCTTGATCCGACTGTCTCTTAAATGCCTTCTTGGAATTCTTACAGCCTCCATTATGTCGAGCATACTTCGGGTGGCAAGTAGGGCTCATCATGATCATCTCTTTCATGATGCCTATGATGTCATCGTTATTCCCTACTTTCCCTTCATTAATTCCCTTGTCCTCTCTCTCGACTCTCTCGTCGAGGTCTCTCATTTTGCCTACCTCTATCCTCATTGTTATGTTCATGGTGGCTGCCCAGATGTGGAAGGAGAGGATGAGTGATGTGATGAAGGAGAAGAAGGAGGGGAACCATCGCCATGGGGTCTAATTTTTTCGATTTTTTCCTAACCCCTACACCTTCGGTAGTCATCATTAATATATCTCCATCCCCATATCAGCCATACCACAACCTAGCCAATGGACCTTCCATCGAAGCAAGGTATCAACTACATTGAAATTCATTTACCCTTGCTAATAAAAGATTGTGTTGTGTGTGCAGATGGTGATCATACAACAACAGATTGGATCTAGAGCAGTGCTGGAAGCAGCTATGCAAGGATCAAGATCGATGGCGTGCTTACGGATGGACAATGAAAGGCACAATCTTGGCGTTGGTAGCAGCAACACTTCTTTCTCTCTTCTTTCTCAGTTTCCAACTAAGGCCTGATGTCAATGTAATAAGGTGTTCACTCTTGTTGTCATGAACACTAGTTTTATCAAGTCTTGTAATGATGATCCATTCACATGTCATCCCATTAGTTTCCATTGAGTCAATAATCCCATACCTTCCCGATATTATTGTAATGAACTTGAGGATGAGTTTTCATTTAGTCATGGGGGTATGATGGGACGCGATATCATGACAGTCACAATATCACATCCTCCCCGGCAATATCGTGTACACGATATCGTGGTGCGCTATCATATCTATAAATAAGAGGTGGCTCTCCCTTATTTCCTCATCCTAGGCTAGAAGTAGTGAAACTCTGGCAGATTGATCACTCCAGAGATAGAATAATTTCCATGTGCCCGCAGTAGGAGTCCTAAAGTGAACAGATCTTTATTCAAGCAACATTGTACCTGAACACAAGTTTTGTACGGTAATAAAGACAAAATTCCTGGATGAACCTTGCAGTGCATTGAATAGGATTTTATTTAATGTTATTTATTGCTTTCTCTCTCACCCTTATCTCTTAGTAATGTGGAATGAGTACGACTTGATTACGAGCATTTAAGGATGTGTACGGATAATCAAGGAACAGATGCTCATCGCACTTAGGCTAGATTAGATTCTCTTACCCTTTCCTCCTAGTTAAGTGCCTCAATATGACCACTTCAAGCACATGCGTTACACATGGTGATCCCAACAACGATTAGCATTTGGTAGCCACGGTTGCATCGATGTAGGGTGTGTACGGTAAGTGGGAACGGATGCTGACGCTAGGTTAATTTAGACTTAGTTCATTAGTTAGAATTAGTAATTAGTTTATCAACCCTTCACCTTGTTAGCATAGGATACATAAAACATAAAATCCATAAAAATTATATACCTTAGACTTACTTAACCATACACCGTGACAACTACAAGTAAGTCTAGGAGGGCAACGAATGATTAACCCTAAGTGTTCCATGGGGCGTGTAGGCACTTAGTCTGTGGAGTTCGACCAAATCGCACATGCTGCGTTCATATTCGTATGGTTGAGTGTAGGGGTATCTTGCCACTCATCAAATATAAATTGCATTAAAAGTAAATTTAATCTAAGTCAAAGTGTTGCAATGAATAAGAATCAATCTCGATCTTATTGTCATTCATGGAATGTGTCTAGGTACATTGCCACTCAAATAAGACACCACACAACTGACTCAAATCCACACAGCAAACACTCACTGACTATTCTCTAAGACTACAAAATAAAACTACAAAGGTTTGGCTATTCTATTCATAAAATATTTCCAATACATGACAAAAGCACATGTATTTATAGGAAAAAATAGACATTAGAAAACCACACATCAATGGGATCCCATCGATGTGGTCAAATGATGACTCATCACTCATGTTTTAATTATAATGAAAACATGTTCTTTAATAAAAGTTTTTATCTCACTATGTTACTAGAAAAATATGAGATCCGTGTTTGAAGGTAGTCCTTTAGTAAGGATAAAATAAAAATTAATTAATTCACATATGTAAAAGACTATATTCTTGGGATACCACTGGAAAGACATGTGATCCATGCCTAAAGACATCCCTCTAACCAATAACCAAGACATCCTAAAACTAAATGTTTTAACTAATTAATTGTAACATGAATGTAATATTTATTTCCTAGTTTTCTCTTGAGAAGTGATGGTATTTTCATATGGTTATGGTTGGTCTTATGATGGTAAACCTAGGGTGATCCAATGTAATATTACTAGCAAAGACATGGACTTAGATTGGAACTTGGAAAAATAGGTATAATGATCAAACTAATCATGTAGTATACATAGGATTCATTATGGGTGTTAAACCTTAAAAAATAAATATATTAAAAATACAAAATTCAAAGTACAAAAGTAGATAAGTAGAGGATAAACTCAAAAATAACAAAAAAAAAAAAAACGGCCAACAGTTTTGAAGATGCCTTTTCAAGGTTTCATCCTTACAACCAATCCTAAATAACCTATCCTCTTAGGTAGGAAAAGGATTAGATCTTTCCCTAATTCAAAAGCACCCAAATGGATTTTTACTCTCTACAAAAGGCTTCTTATTAATAAAAAAGAAAAACTAATGAGAGAAACATTTATAAATTCAACTAAAACATCAACTATTAAATGTTGTCATCTTGAACTAACAATGGAAGAAAATTAGCGAGAGAATCTCTGTGAAAAACCACATTACATAAAAACTTTTAGATGGCATAAAGAATAAGTGGATGAAAGCAATGTCAAGTATGAAGTAGAATTTCTTGAAGTTGAGGAGTGCCACCAAACAAAACTTCATCTAATCTTGATTGAAAGTTATGTAAATACCTACTACACTAAGTCCAAGAGCTTTAAGCAAGGGGCAAAGTTAAGAACATAATGGATAAATGTATCTTCCATATTACATATATGACATCTTGGCTCATGAACACCCAAATGAGAGCATTGAATACTAATAAGAAAATCTTAATGAATCAAATATTACAAACAATGTCTAATTTTTGAAGGACTAGTGGCATTTCATATCTTCTAAATTTTCTACTTCCATAACTACACATTATGATTAATCTTCTAGAGATAATTGAATTTTGGCCAAATATCAGTATTAGAAAAAATAAGAGTGTACACAATCTTGGACCAATATGGAAAAACATGATGGTCATTAATCCCAGAAAAATTAAGAAAACCATTATGAGAATCTTGAATAGTAGCACTTTAGAAAACCATTAAGAAAAACATGTAGAAATTTTAGAAACATTAATGTCATAGAGACTTTGACACTCAAACTAATCCAACAATTGTGCATGTTAAAAGATGAAAGGAAGGAAATGTTAAGTTTATAGTGTGTACTACTGATGAGACCTGATATGTCAGGTAGCTCAATTGGTTGAGATATCATAGATGCTACATTGCATCTACGTTGCAACATTCCTATCAGTGTCTATTAGTTGGCCACTACATCGTAGAGGCTATATTGTATATGTTATATTACATCTGCTATAACTTAGCTACATCGATGCATCCTTGTCAACGTAGGCAAATAAATTGATGCATCCCTATCAATGTAATGTATGTATTCACTTATAAATATGTGAGCACCCATCTCATATTTGGTATCATTTGGTCAATAGTGTAGTCAAACTCTTACAATTTTATTCTATAATCTTAGCAAGTAGGCAATGAGTGCCCACATTGTGGATTTGAGTCAATTGTACAACATCTTATTTGAGTAGCATTGTACTTGGATACATTCCATGAATGATAATAAGGTCAAGATTAATTCATCTTCATTGCAACACTTTGACTTGAAATAGATTTAATTTCAATGCAATTTACTTTTTATGTGTTTAGTTAATATTTACATTTCCATGCATGTTAATCAATTGATAGAATTAGTGTGACCAGTTTCAAGTGTAAAAATATTTTTGTTTGGTAATACTAGCAACATTATTACTTAGTTTGCCCATTAGCATAATACTTGCTAATCCTAGTAATGGAGGAACATACACTTATCACCCTTAGGATAGTCTAGGATTTATCTTCTTATTATTAGTTACATTAATTAAATAATTAATTTTCATGATTTCATATAACTTATTCATAGCCGCATAGCATCAACATCATATGCCTCACTTTGGACTAAATCATAAGTAATAAAGCTAATAGTAATTCAAGTGGAAAGACAATAACCTATAATCAATGCTTAAAGATCTAGATACTGTGCTAGTCCTATCCACAGAATTCAACAGGATTGCACATCAACGCCTATGATTCGTATGGTTGGACATAGGGAATACCCACTAATCATCATTAACATTATTGCTAAGGACGCTGCAAGTGATCTAGATTAGTTATATCATAAATGATCGTTGTAAAAGCATTAACAATTTATCTTTTAAAAAATATTAATATTTTATGCCACATATACATTATTAATTAAAATCATGTCTCATTTACATAGGATCGATAATCCATCACATGATGATAACACTAGTAGAAAAAATGATAGGATATATATTGAAGAGAATTGGAGTTAAACACTATAAGCAGGGATCTCATATGCTCATTATGATCCTTAATATATTTAAGGACTATGTTCAACTGGCACACACAATCCTAGAGGAGATGGAACAAGTCATAGAACAAGGAGGGCCTTAAGGCCTAGGACCTTCTCCAAACCTAGAAGAGATTAATCAAGAACCATAGTAGGAGATATAGAAGCCATGGAAAGTCTCCTAGTTCACCATCTTCTTCTACATCTTCAATGTTTAGTTCTAACAAAGATGAACATAGATATAAAGATAGAGCTTCACAATGGGGTCATTATAGAGATAGAAATGGAAATCAAAGAAAAGATACTAGGTATCATCTAGAGCATAGACAAGATCATTATAATTAGACAAATAAAAATATAGATTATCACCATGTCATGTATGATGATGATGACCCATTATTTGCTACTAGAAGCATGATATAGATCATGGAGGTAGTTACAATACCTCACAGGCATCAAAGAGAAAGTTGCATCAAATGGCTTGATATAAACAACATTTCTAAATTTGAGAAAGGCTATAATTTTGATCCACAACATCATCTACAAGCCTTCCATGATGCCTACACCTTACAAAATATCAAAAGTAAGTGACAAAAGCTTAAGCTCTTTCCTAGGACAATAATAGAAGTTGAAAGTTGGTATAGATCATTAGAACCAGATTCAATTCACCAATGATCCATAATACTTAAGCTCTTCAATGATCCATAATACTCAACATCACTCGAGAGTGCATCTGTGATGGCCTACGATGCATCCAACTTCACCTAAAAGTGCCAAATCTTTTCTAATATGATATCAAGGTGCCTCATTTTGGCAATGCAAGAGTGCTCTTTTCAAAGGCAACTCACATTGAGGATGTGAGAGTGCTCTTCTAGGAAGTGCCTTGCTCCTTGGACTTAAGAGCATTCTCCTTACATGTGCTTCACTCCATGGATGCAAAAAGCATTCTTCTATGAAGTGGCTTCCTTCGTGGATGTAGGAGCAACCTTTTGGAAGTTGTATCATGCTACGAAAGGGAGAGCTATCTTGTATGAGACTATTCACGTTGAGGAAGTAAGATCACTCTTCTTAAAAATGCCTTGTTCCTTTGGTTAGGGGATGGCTCTCCTTGGGGTTGCCCTATGCTTGGTAGGCAAGAGTTCTCTTCATTGAGGTGCCTTGCATAGCAAACATGTAAAGGCTATTCTTTAAGGCCTTTGGCGTTGCACATGTGAGCACGCTCTCTTTGGAGGTGTCTCACGTTGGGCACATGAGAGCACTCTCCTTGCATTGGTCCTTTGCAACCAAATTTATAAGGGTGCAAGATAGTATGGTGGAACCCAACCCAATCAACATATATAGGGGGAGGTAGGCTAGCTCCCCTGGGATGCACTTTCCAATGAAATTGAGTGCATCTTAGGCCATCATGGATGCACTCTCAAGTGATGCTGAGTACATTCTTGGCCTTAACAGACACACTTTCAGGTGATGCTAAGTGCATCCTAGGCTATCATGGATGTACTTTTGGGTGATTATGAGTGTGTCTATGGCATCCATGGACACACTTTTTGATGTTAAGTGCATACTCATTTGGAGGCTTTGATTGTGTTGCATGCAAGAATTTTCTTTAGAGGCTTTTTTTGTTGCACATGGGAGCATTTCCTAAATGCATTTTTCTTGGATGTGCATTACATTTTGATTGCTCTCCTTTGGAATGCTTTGGCTTGCATTGGTGAGATGTTTCCATGGATTTCCACTGCCTTGCAGTGGATCTCCTTGGAGGCTCTTATCTTAATGCAGTCGATTACCCTTTGTTGGTTGTGCATTACTTCATGGTTACACTCCTAAGAAATGCATTAGGTAGCATTGCCAATTTTTCTTTTAGGATGTACATTGTGTTGCAATTGCACTACTTTGAGGATTTCATGTTTCACAGTTGGATGTTTATCATGTTATGTACCTTTCCTCGATATCTTATGATTGGGGTAGACTTAATCATATCATCCTACAATCTTCTATAAATTAGTTTTTGGGGAATCAGTGATGCATGCATGGATTGTTGTAGGATGGTATGTTTGGGTTTGGCTTGACCAGACTATATGAGGGGAAGGTGGG
>MNCI01002932.1:177535-194840 GCA_015680685.1 Gnetum montanum
GATTACTTGTAGGGATAGAGCAATATGTGGGTTTCCCTCCCAAGGATGTCTCTTCCTACCCACAAAATTGCAACCTCATTGTTCACATCTGTGACTCACATGCCTTGTTGTGAGAAGGATACCCCTAGAGGATAAGGTATCCAAATTGTTCCATGTTTACAATTGAGAGAAAAGGCTCGCAGAGTTGTGGACATGTTCAATGGGGTTGGTTGCACTACTTGGAGGGATTTTGTGCTTCATAGTCAAATATTTATTATGTTATGTAACTTCCCCTCGTATCTTATGATTGGGGTAGATTCAGTCATGTCATCCTGCAATCTTTTATAACTTAGTTTTTGAGTGATCATTAATGCATGCATGGATTGTTGTGAAATGGTATGTTTGGGATTGGCCCAGTTATACTATATGGTGGGAAGGTTGGGGGAGAGTGATGATGACTACTTGTAAGGATAGAGCGATATGTGGGTTCCACCCCCTAGCGATGTCTCACCCTACCCATGATATCATGGCCTCATTGTTCACGTCCATGACACAAGATCCTTTTTTCAAGAAGGACATCCCTAGGGAAGGGAAGGTCCATGTTGTTTGATGTTTATGGTTGAGAGAAAAGGCTTGTAGAGTTGCGGACATGTTCCATGGGGTTGGTTACCTAGGAAGCCTAGATCCAAGGAAGCATATCTATTTAGCTTTCAATGTGACTATCTTAAATGTTTCTGTACACATTTCAAGAGCCCGTTTGCCAGATGGATGCATCAAGCAGACACGACATCAATACTAATGACTGTGGTATTGAAAAAGTCTCTCTGAAAATGATAGTAGTTGAGCACGTGGGAATGGCTGCATCGATTTGGTGTGGTTGAGGTTGTAGAGCATCTCGACACCCCCATGGGGTAGCATTGGGTGCATGCTTCTTTTGCCTAATCATGGATTCAACCACTCAGTAACACATGGGTGGTAGATGCAAGTTCACGTGCACGTGCTAGGGAATGAAGAGGACGTAGGTTCTCTTGTCCTTCATGTACATGCAGGTGCCTTGCTCTTCAATGTTAGTGAGTGTGTTCTTCCAGAGGATGAGTCAACTGAGAAATTAGATGAATAGAATGTTGTGTATTCTCACAAAGTAAATTAATTGAAAATGTGAGTGCCTCAATGCAAATGTTCATCTAGGATCCTCAAGTCATGATCTAGCGCTAACCCTCAAAGCCAAAGCTAGAAAGACCAATCACCAAGGATCGTGGTGTAGGTATTTGGGTTATTGTTTCACAATCATATCACCTCAAAAGTTACCTTTTGTGGATTCAAAGACTTATGCCGACCTTGCCTTTGGAGTAACTTGTTGAGTTTGAACATTTTCTCATCCTTGGTAGTAAGTTTTCTAAGGGTTTGAAGTAGTTGGATAGATGGTAGACGTTCATGCCTTATAAATCCACTATTTTGGCTTCATGACACTCTATTTTTTGGTTTCATGAAGGACTTTGGGGATGTGTGGTTTCTGAATGGTGAATGTGGGTATCTGGAAGCCTAGATCCTAAGAGGTGTGTCCATGTATCTTGTGGTCTAATTATTCTGAATGTTCTAGTTTTCAGGAATATCCATTTTAGCCTAGGGTATGGTTCACATTCATGACTCTTGACAGATTCAAGTGAGAGATGCCCTCCCTAGTTGACAAATACAATTGATAGAGAAAGACTCATGGAGGTGTGGACATGTTCTATGATGTCCGTAGTTAAAAAGTGTCTAGCAAGTGTGTCCATTTCTTAGGGTGAGTTAACCTGAAAATTAGATGAATAGAATGTTGAGGTTGCTCATAGAGTACATTAATTAGAAATGTGAGCACCTTAATGAAAATTTTCATTTGGGATCCTCAAGTTGTGGGCTAGTGCTAATCCTCGAGGTTGGAGCTAGAAATCCCAGCCACCGAGGATCATGATGTAGCTATTCCGGTTATCATTTCATGATCATATCACCTTGAAAGTTACCTTTCGTGGATTCAAAGAATTATGTTGGCCCTACCCTTGGAGTAACTTTTTGAGTTTGAACATTTTCTCATCCTCAGTAATAAATTTTCCAATGGTTAGGAGTAGTCAGACATATGGTAGAGGCTCATGCTTCGTAAATCCACTATTTTGGCTATGTGACACTCTATTTTTGGGTTTCACAGATGACTTTGGGGGTGTGTGATTTCTGAATAGTGAATGTGAGTATCTGGAAGCCTAGATCCTAGGAGGCATGTTTTTTTATCTTGTGGTTTGACTATTTCAAATGTTCTAGTTTTCAGGAATGTCCATTTTAGCCTAGGATGCAATGGTTCACGTTCATGAATCTTGAGCTAATTTGAGAGATAGATGCCCTCCCTGGTTGAAAGATATGATTGATAGAGAAAGTTTCGTGGAGGTGTGAACTTGTTTTGTGGTGTCTATAGTTAAAAATTATCTAGTGAGTGCATCCATTTCTTAGGATGAGTCAACTTAGAAACTAGATAAATAGAATGTAGAAGGTGCTCGTAGAGTACATTAATCGAAAACGTGAGTGCCTCAATGCAAATGTTCATCTATGATTGTAATTTGTGTTTGCATTTTATTTTTTTAGATCTGTAATTTTTGCATTGTATTTTTACAATTTATTTGCTTTGCATTTTGTAAGTCATGCATCAAATTTCATTTTTTTGGAGGCCCTGGGGATTCATGGGTTGAGGAACTACTATACAGTGGATCTCCTTCGATTTTTTCTAGTAATGGAATTTTTCAATTGTAACATGTGGGCAACTTACTAAACACATGTGGCATTGCACTAAGGGCTAAAATTATAGTTTTGTTAGCTATGACATTCTCATTTTGGGGTATGTGTTGGATATCAATTTATGTGAATTGTTGTAACAATTGCTTCCCTAGGTCACAATAAGGTTGTAAATGTTTGGCTTTACATGCATAGACCTCGGTTACTTGGTTGACCATAAGTTGAGAATCTCCTTTAATCATTAATCATCTAATTCCTAGGTCACAAGCTGCCATCATCCCCCTGATTAGACCCTCTTACTTTTCTATGTTGGTGGTGCATGGAAATCCAAAATGGTAGGTGGAGAGTCAAATCTTACTAGATGGGAATATTACGATGGTAGCAGCACTGGCCCCATGGGAAGTTAAAGCTTTGTCAAAGTGCATGAACACCTTATAGCCCTCAGGAAATTGGCTAACACTATTGATATGTTCATCAAGGAACTCAAGATCTATGGTTGCATGGTTATTAATAGGTGAAACAATGAGTTTTATGGCTATAGCTTGACCTTTCATCAAAGATTAAGAGATGTAATGAAGATCAAACTCCACTATTTATGGCTTTCCATTGGGCTATACAACTACTCTTGTAGATATTAGTTGTTATGGCTCTAAGTACACCTGGCTTCTGAAAAGGTAGTGTCTCCACTTTTCAATGAGAAGACTAGTGCTAGACAATACTTCTCCACTTCAATGTATTGGGTTTCATGGGAAACTAATGCATGGATAAGATAGTATACTAGCATTTATGCTCCATCATCAAGTTTCTAATAGAGTAGAGAGGCAATAGATGTATTGGAGATAGCAAGGTAGATGTAGAGTGGTTTACCCTCTTGTAAGGGATAGGTTGTCAATAGCTATGCCAACTCTTACTTAAGGCTTTCAAAGACCTCTTGGCATTGATTCATCCACTCATAGTGAAACCCTTTCTTAAGTAAGTGTTGCATTTGTTGTAATCTATTTGTAAGCTTAGCAATAAACCTATGGATAAATTGTAATCTACCTTGTAATCCTCAAAGCTATTTAACTTAGAAGGTGCTACTAATTTTGATATGGCCTTAACCTTATTAGGATCGACATGTATCCCTACTTCAAACACTAAAAAGCCAAGAATCTTACTAGTCTTGACACCAAAAACACACTTCTTAGGATTAAGTCTAACTTCATACTTAAGACATCATTTAAGTACATAGTCTAGGTCATGTGCATGGTTGTTGGCCACATTGGATTTCATAGCTATATCATCTACATAATTGTTAAGAAAACCTAGCATGTAGTCACTAAAGATATAGGTCATGGCTCACTGGTAAGTTGCTCCCACGTTCTTAAGGCCAAAGGGCATCATAGTATAGCAAAAGATACATCAAGGGGTCATGAAGGTCATGCTAAGCTAATG
Source organism: Gnetum montanum (assembly GCA_015680685.1). Lineage (NCBI taxonomy): Eukaryota > Viridiplantae > Streptophyta > Gnetopsida > Gnetales > Gnetaceae > Gnetum > Gnetum montanum. The sequence goes on from MNCI01002932.1 coordinate 181,706, forward strand.
TTATGGGTTTATCCTAATCTACTTATATCCTGAGAACCTATCCATAAAGGAAAATAAGGCATGTCTAGCAATAGTATCAATAAGTTGATCAATACTAGGCAAAGGAAAGTCATCCTTGATGGTTGCTTTATTTAGGTCTCAAAATTTGATGTAAATATGAATACTCACATTTTTCTTAGGGATTGCTACTATGTTGGACATCCATTCTGCATANAATACTCGCATTTTTCTTAGGGATTGCTACTATGTTGGACATCCATTCTGCATAGTTGATAGACCTAATGAAACTAGTGTGGTAGAGTTTTGTGATTTCATCATGGACTGCTAAGGCCAAATCAAGTCTAATTTTGTGCACAATTTGTTTAATTGGTCTAATGCTAGGATCTAGTAGGATTTTGTGTTGTACTAGGCATGGGTCTAGGATTAGCATATCTTCATATGACTAGACGAAGATCTTCATATTGCCTTGTAGGACCTTGGTGATGTCTTGAGCCTATTGAGGTTCTAGTGAGGAACTTAGTTTTAGCATTTTCTTCTTACCATTATTTGTCATGAAAGGCCTAAATACATTTTTCTTGGATGTGCATTGCATTTTGATTCCTCTCCTTTGGAATTATTTGGCTTGCGTTGATGAGATGTTTTCATGGATTTGCAATGCCTTGTAGTGGCTCTCCTTGGAGGCTCTTATCTTAATGTAGTCGATTTCCCTTTGTTGGTTGTGCATCGCTTCATGGTTACATTCCTCAAAAATGCCTTAGGTAGCATTGTTGATTTTTCTTTTAGGATGTACATCATGTTCTTGGAATGGTCTCCTATATGTGTATGTTCTTCATAGAGGTGCATTGCATCACTTATGCAAGCATTCTTCTTCTTGAAGACGTTGTCCATAGTGTATGCGAGTGCTCTCTTCTTGGAGACACCATGCATAGTAGACACCAGAGATCTCTCCTTGGAGGTTCCATGCTTACAGATGTGAGAGATTTTGTATACTCTTATTTATTATAATACTAATATTTGGCCAAAAGTCAGTTATCTCTAGAAGATTAACCATAATATGTAGTTATGGAAGTAGCGAATTTAGAAGATATGGAATGCCACCAATCCTTCAAAAATTAGACATTTTTGTGATATTTGATTCATTAAGATTTTCTCATTAGTATTCAATGATCTCATTTGGATGTTCATGACCCAAGATGTCATATCTGTAATATGAAAGATACATTTATCCATTATTTTTTAACTTTTCCCCTTGCTTAAAGCTCTTGGACTTAGTGTAGTAGGTATTTACATGGCTTTCAATCAAGATTAGATGAAGTTTTATTTGGTGGAATTCCTCAAGTTTAAGAAATTCTACTTCATACTTGATATTTCTTTCATCCACTTATTCTTTATGCCATCTAAAAGTTTTAATGTAATGTGGTTTCTCACAAAGATTCTCTTGCTAATTTTCTTCCATTGTTAGTACAAGATGACATCATTCAATAGTTGATGTTTTAGTTGAATTTCTAAATGTTTCTCTCATTATTTTTTCTTTTTTATTAATAAGAAACATTTTGTAGAGAGTAAAAATCCATTTGGGTGCTTCTAAATTAGGGTAAGATCTAATCCTTTTCCTAGCCAAGAGGATAGGTTTTTTAGGATTGGATGTAAGGATGAAACTTTGAAAAGGCATCTTCAAAACTATTGGCCTTTGTTTTTTTGTTGTTTTTGAGTTTCTCCTCTACTTCTCTACTTTTATACTCTAAATTTTGTATTTTTAATATATTTATTTTTTAAGGTCTGACACCCATAATGAATCCTATGTATACTACATGGTTAGTTTGATTATTATACCTATTTGTCTAGGTTCCTATCTAAGCCCGTGTCCTGCTAGTAATATTACATTGAATCACCCTAGATTTACCACCATAAGACTAGCCATAACCATATGAAAATACCATCACTACTCAAGAGAAAACTAGGAAATAAATATTACATTCATGTTATAATTAATTAGTTAAAACATTTAGTTTGGTATGAGTCCTTGAAGGCTCTTATCTTAATGCAGTCAATTTCCCTTTGTTGGTTGTGCATCACTTCATGGTTATGCTCTTGAAAAATTCTTTAGGTAGCATTGCTGATTTTTCTTTTAGGATGTGCATTGTGTCATGGTTGCACTACTTTGAGGATTTCGTGTTTCATAGTCAAATGTTTATCATGTTATGTACCTTTCCCCCATATCTTATGATTGGGGCAGACTCACATATTGTCTTGCAATCTTCTATAAATTAGTTTTTGAGGGATCAATGATGCATGCATGGATTGTTATGGGATGGTGATGAGTGGCTAGGTACCCCTACATCCAACCATACAAATCACGGGCGTTCACAAGCGACTCGATCGAATTCCGTAGACTATAACCACTTAACATACACCAGACCCTAACCAGTGAAACCTTGGGGTTAGAATGGTTGCTATCTTCCTAATCTCACTTGTGATGTCTCTTTATGATGGTTAAGTGAGATCAAGACTAATGATTTTTATATCTTTTTGCATATCTTTTTGTGGCTAATTAAGGTATGAAAAGTAAGGAATAAATTATTATCTAATCTATAATTATCCTAGCTTATACTCTAACTATTCCTAGCATAAGTATCCAATCCCATCTTCTGAGCACGTTCTGGGCATCTCCTAAAACTTCTAGGGTACCAGACGTTAAGCGTCACTAGGCTTACCAAGTGTTTGATTTATGTTTGAGATGGTCACACTCATGGCCTTTACGAACTACAAATAAGCAATAGCGATTAAGATGACGATAATGGAAACTTAAGTAATTAACAAGTAACTAACAAAGCATAAACATCTTAAACTACTGAATGCATAAAATAGCTAATTCCAAATGCTGCAAGGAATGCTTGAATAGTTCGTCTTTATTGCCATCACGCCAATGGGCTCAGATACATTAACGCTCGAATAAAGAGACAATCACTTTTCTTACACCTGCTGCAGGCACTTGGAAAATATTCTATCTCTTACGGGAACAAACTGCAAGAGCTTCGCTACAACTAACTGAAAGATGCCTAAATGAGGAGGAAGGCCCTATTATTTATAGGCCAAGATAGGTGGCTATGTAAACGGGGCCACGTCGATGCAAGGAGGCTACATCGATGGGCCCGCATCGATGCGGTAGCGTATACGCGACCTAGTCGACGCATTGACTTAATGACACTTCATCAGATGGTATGTTTGGGTTTGGCTTGGTCATACTATATGAGGGGAAGGTGTGGGAAGAGTAGTGATGATTGTTCATAGGCATAGAGCAATACATGGGTTCTTCCCCACCCTAAGGGATGTCTCTCCCTGCCCATAAAATTGCAGCCTCATTGTTCACGTCCATGATTCATGAGCCTTGTTGTGAGAAGGATACCCCTAGTGGATGTGGTGTCCAAATTGTTTGATGTTTATGGTCGAGAGAAAAGGTTTGTAGAGTTGCATACATGTTTGATGGGGTTGGTTGCACTACTTGGAGGGATTTCGTGCTTCATAGTCAAATATTTATTGTGTTATGTACCTTCACCTCATATCTTATGATTAGGGTAGATTCACTCATGTCATCTTACAATCTTTTATAAATTAGTTTTAAGGGATCATTGATGCATGCATGGATTGTTGCAAGATGGTATGTTTTAGTTTGGCTTGGTTATACTATATGGGGGGAAGGTTGGGGGAGAGCAGTGATGACTGCTCGTAGGGATAGAGTGATATGTGGGTTCCCCCTAAGGATGTCTCATCCTACCCACAATATTGTGGTCTCATTATTCATGTCCATGACTCACAAGCCTTGTTGTGAGAAGGACATCCCTAGGGAATGGGATGTCCATGTTGTTGGATGTTTACAGTTGAGATAAAAGGCTTGCAGAGTTGTAGACATGTTCCATGGGGTTGGTTGCCTAGGAAGCCTAGATCCAAGGAAGCATGTATGTTTAGCTTGTGGTGTGATTATCTTAAATGTTTTTGTACATGTTTTAAGAGCCCATTTGCAAGAATCAAGTGAATGCAGCATCAATATTGATGGCTATAGTATTGAAAAAGTCTTTCTAAAAATGATAGCAGTTAAGCACGTGGGAATGGCTGCATCGATTTGGTGTGGTTGAGGTAGCAGAGCATCTCGACGCCCCCATAGGGTAGCATCAAGTGCATGCTTCCTTTGCCTAATCATGGATTCAACCACTCAGTAGTACATGGGTGGTACATGTGAGTTCACGTGCACATTTCAAGGAATGAAGAGGATGTAGGTTCTCTTATCCTTCATGCATGTGTGATGCCTCGCTCTTTAATGCTAGTGAGTGTGTTCTTCCTTAGGATGAGTCAACCTAGAAATTAGATGAATAGAATGTTGAGGGTGATCCTAGAGTACATTAATAGGAAACATGAGTGCCTCAATGCAAATTTTCATTTGGGATCCTCAAGTCGTGGTCTAGGATTAATCCTCGAGGCTGAAGCTAGAAAGCCCAACCACAAAGGATTGTGGTGTAGGTATTTGGGTTGCCATTTTGCGATCATATCACCTCAAAAGTTACCTTTTGTGGATTCAAAGACTTATGCTAGCCCTACCATTGGAGTAACTTGTTGAGTTTGAACATTTTCTTATCCTCAGCAGTAAATTTTCTGAGGGTTAGGAGTAGTCGGACAGATGGTAGAGGCTCATGTTTCATAAATCCTTTGTTTTGGTTGCACGACACTCTATTTTTGGGTTTCACATAGAGCTTTGGAGGTGTGTGGTTTTTGAATGATGAATGATGGTATTTGAAAGCCTAGATCGTAGGAGGCATGTCTATTTACCTCATGGTCTAACTATTTCGAATGTTCTTGCTTTCAAGAATGTCCATTGTAGCCTTGGGTGTGATGGTCCTAATGGTTCATGTTTATGAATCTTGAGCTGATTCGAGAGATAGATGCCCTCCATGGTTGAAAAATACAATAGATAGAGAAAGGCTTGTGGAGTTATGAACATGTTCTATGATGTCCATAGTTAAAAAGTGTCTAGTGAGTTCATTCATTTCTTAAGGTGAGTCAACTTGAAAACTAGATGAATAGAATGTTGAGGGTGCTTATAGAGTATGTTAATTAGAAATGTGAGTGCCTTAATGCAAATGTTCATCTGGGATCCTCAAGCCAGGGTCTAGTGCTAACAATCTGGGTTAGAGCTAGAAAGCCTAGCCATCGAGGATTGTGGTATAGGTATTTGAATTGCCGTTTCATGATCATATCACCTTAAAAGTACCTTTTGTGGATTCAAAGACTTATGTTGGCCTTGCCCTTGGAGTAACTTGATTCAAGATGTCTCAATTGCATTCCATATGTCTCAAGTATTCTCCAGATATCTTAGCTTGATTCTATACATCCCAACTATGCCAAAACAATGAGTCCAAGACATCGTAGCCTGACTCTAGACATCTCCTCTAAAACTACCAACTTTTGGGCAAGTTGTCACACTATCCTCCAAGATGTTTTAAATGAACATGAATTTTTAAAGATTTAAAATTTGAAATTAAGAGGGGGAAGATGAAGAGACAGCACCAAAAGTATAAATAGACCTCTTAAGCCTTCAATTGGGTTAATAGAGTCTAGGGAGAGAAAGAGAGTTAGGGAGTGAGATGTAAATTGCAAGAAAATAGTAGAGAGATAGATGACCAAGTTCCTTGATCATCATCCTTGTGTAAGTGTGATTTCTTTGATTGAGTGTGTATGAGGATTGGATTGAATTTCTTGTTTTTCCTTGGAAATGTGTGCTTCCTTTCTACTATAAATTATCCATTTACATAAGAATAAATATTTCATTTTTTTTCTTATTCAAATTTTCTATTTTTAACATTGAGAGATCTTGGATTATGGAATCCAATGAAGAGCCTCATTAGATTGATATTAACTTGGCTTAGGATTGAAGAAAATTGCATTCAAGTGGATATTTCTCATCTCAATTGCAAAGAATCACTTCAAATTCTCATGCTCAAGTGAATTCTCTCTTGCTACTTATTCCACTCATCCTAGGGTTTAAAAATTTTCCTGTTAATTCCTAAGTTTGTCATATATTTCTAGAATTTGAAGATAATTGTAGAATTATACATCCATTAGCTTACAATAGCTAGGATTTGAAGATCTTAACTCATTTCTTATAAGATTTGAGTATTCCTACTTTTATTCCTTGAGCATTCTTGAATATTTCACCTTTCCTTGTAAAATTTTATGAAATTTATCTTTTTGAACAATTTTTGTCATGCCTCCAAAAAAAATAATATAGTTCAAGCTTTGTTAAGAAGCATGAATGACATAAGAAATGATCTCAAGGTCATTTTTGAGAAACTTAAAAAGATTGAAGAGAACAAAGGATATGCTGCCTCACCAAAAGAATCTAAGCAAGGGTATAATTCATGCAATTCTTCATCAAGACCTTTTTCAAGACATTCATCAATGACAACCCTCGAAGATGATCTTCCTTTTAACAATGAAAAATTTGAAGAAGGAGAAGATCAAGGTGATGCTTTTCTTCATGCTCTTAGTGTTGAAAATAAGTCTCAAGGTTTTATGTTTTCTTAAAAAAGGAAAAAGGTTTCTTCTAAGCCTCAAAGGAAGAAAAGTGAAGGAAATGAAGTCACTCTTGCAAAAGCTTTTAGACATGCTTCAAGAATACCACATGTTGAGGTCAACTCCTTCAAGGGCATGAAAGGAATTGAATGTTTCCCCTCTTGGGTTAAAATGACTAACAAGTACTTTGAACTTGAAGATGTAGAAAATCATAAAAAGGTGTCATATGCTAAAACCAAATTGGAAGGCATGACACTTATATGAGAGAAGGAAAGTCATTTTTACAAGATGAAAAATAACACTCCTATTAAGAATTGGTCTTTAATGCAATTCATGCTCAATCAAAAACTTGAGAAGACTCATCATAGATGAAAAGACATCCAAAAATTAAAATACCTAAGGTTGAATGATAAGAGTATGAAGGACTAATACATGGATTTTTAGAAGGCTTTCGAGCTTACAAAAGTTCATTTGAATGACTATGAGCAAACATCAAACTTTCAAGGAGGACTCAAAAGGGAGTATTAACAAGAGCTAAACTTTTATGAACCCCAAACATTGGATGAGGCTTTTGAATTGGATTTTAAGCCTAAGAAGAAACTCCAAGGCTATAATAGAGATCCTAAATCTTCTAATGGCAAAGACTCCAAAAATTCTAAAGGTAAGAAAGAAGCCAAGAAAAAGGGAAATGCCAAAGGAGACACCAAGGAGAATCAATAGAAGTCTAAGGAGAGCTAAGATTCCAGGAAAGACTACTCCAACAATGGAAAAAGTCAAGGTAATAGCTATGCATCCAAACATCAATGTTTCAAGTATGGTTGAAAGGGACACAAGCAATGAAAGTGTAAAAAGCAAAATATCTCTAAAAAAATGGAACTTCAAACCTTAGAAAAGGGAGAATCCTCCAATGAAGGTAATCCTCATAATCCTATAATTAAAGATATAATTGAAATTAGTTCTTGCAACATTATGGAAATTGTGAATAATAATGAGGATCCTATGGGAAAACTACTCTTTAGGATTGACACTAGGTGTCTTTATAGGGGTAAATGGATACACATTTTGATTAATGATGATGCTATAGAAAATGTGATTTCTTAAAAGGCTATTTCTAAGATAAGCTTGAAGACATGTCCATACCCTAGGCCCTATAGAATTCATTGGCTTTCAAATAAGTGAAGGAGAAGTATATTTTGTCTTTCAAAATTAGTTCCTTTAAAGAGAAGGTACATTATGACATTCTTCCAATTGATTGTGTTGATGTTATTTTGGGAAGACCTTGGAACTTTGACAGAAAGGCTTCTTTTTATGGTGCAAGAAATGTTTGATCTATATTAATTGAAGATGGAATACATGAATTAATTCCTATGAATGGATAACATTATAAGAAAAATGACCCTAAAAATGCTACATTGATCTTGCTTAGTGAGCGAGACAAAGTTACATGATAAACCATTTAAAATAGTCTACTTTAAAGTGTTGTTTCTCCAAACAATTGCAAGATATACATCTACATTTATTTACCTTGCATCCTAGCAAGTCGAAAATAGAAACCCACAAACAAAACATAAACTCCTAAAAGAGGTACTCAATGCCATAGAATTTATGTTAAACCCCTCCTGACACAAAATCAATAGTCAAATTTGATGAACACCATGCATCAACTGGATGCATCCAAAAGAATTAATTCTTTAGTTCTCCATGCATATTTAGTAATACAACACCATTCATGGTAAAATATGCCAGCTAAAAAGATAGTAGCCTTCAAGTCAGCCATTAAAGGACTATTCATAATACATGTATACCTCTTGAAGTTATTCACATACACAAAAAAAAAAATTCAAATAATCCAACTCTTGTGCTAAACATCTAGCTAGAGTTTTAGCTTCGCAAACATTGGTGAAAATAATAAGGGTAAATAAAATGTCTTCCACGATGCCCCTAAAATCACAACTCGGTACACCAAATCTACCATTCAAGGAAACTTTTAAAAACTTACAAGAAATATTAAATAAATTTTTCCTCGGTTAATTCTGACAATCCAGCCAAATTTTTTTGCAAAATTAACTTCACGTGGAAATAATGAGGTGTTGGCCTTGTAACCCAAGATTCGATTCTACCAAGTAGTATTTAGTTATAAATTAAAAAAAATTATTATAAGAATTCTGAAACTAGTGAAATATATCCAAGGAATCTAAATGATCCGAAGTGATGGGAAGCAAAAATTTTAGTTTCAGTATTTAAAATTAATTTTTAAAGGTTTCGTTCATGTAAATAAGCCAAGGAGACCATAAATTCAAGGCTACCATTCACTGTAAGATCTTGAATTAAAAGGTATCAAATACAACAAGACGGCATATCCATTATCTTTGGACTGGCTAACCCTGTCGTGATTTTTATTTTTCTTGGCCATTTTTATCTTTTTGCCATGTTGTCCGGGTCCTTGCTTGTGGTGGGTGGACACGCACACTGGTGGTGAAGGTTTTTTCTGCAGTCAAGGTTGCAGAACGGTGTCAGGAAAGCGCGCGGCCCCAGTCATGGGCAAGTCACAATGATGGATTCAGCTTCTGCATCTCCTCAGGGAAGTTCATCTACCTCACCCCAAATTGATTTTCTTTTATCGGATGATATTTTTGAAGCAGTTTCTAAAGATTTCACATCTCGTTTTCTGTTTTTTCAAATTGTGGGGTTTTTACCATGGTCCCCAAGTTTAAACACTCAAGTCCATAGCCTCCTTCTACCCCATGGCATTTAGGTTTCTCATGCTCGTTACTACGCTCGTCATTTCATTTTGGTAGAATTATTTGATGCTTCCCAGGTTGAAAAGGCTCTCTCTCAAAAAAATTTTCCAACTAGAAATGCAACCCTAATCACACGCACTTGGAGTTTTGACTTTAATGTCAATGACCCGACTTTTAATATAATTCCTTGTTATGTAGAACTGCCCAATCTTCCACTCAATCTTCCACTCATTTTCTCCTCCATTGAGAGGGACATTGTTAGCACCCTAGGCCCTATGATTTTCGATCATTGTATGGTGATCAATGGAACTCAAATTTGCCATTATTGTATTGAACTGGATATAGCCCATCGGAAGACCTCATTAACCCTTGGAGCTGGTGGAAAACTCTTCACCCAAAAAGTGGACTATGTTTACCTTCCAAACTCATGTAGCTATTGTCACAGGGCTGAGCATCATATCTCGGCGTGTCCTATCCTAGCCAGGAAGAAACAACCTATAGCATCTCAGAAGACTTGTTCCCCAGTCACACCACCAGTAGGCCCATCCTCAGTATCCTTTAAATTTAGATCTCCTCCCCCAACAACTCCTAAATCATCCTCTCAGTTTAGCCTCTCCAAGCTACAGAAACAACAGTCAAGTACTCACACCTCCACCCAAGTCATCCCTTCAAACGTTGTCAAGAACTCATTCTCGGAGGATGAGTTCGTGGTGGCCAGTGGAAGGAAACGAGTCAAAGCTTCCTTTCATTCTACTTCTCCCTCCAACTCCTCTTCACTAGACACTTCCATGGCCCTTGTCCCCACCAACAACTCCTTTTCCCTCCTATCAGGAACAAAGGAAACTAATACTTCAACTCCCAACCCTTTTGTTGACATCCCATCCAAACTACCCCTCGTTTCCCCATGAATCTCCTTTCTTGGAACGTTCGAGGCCTTACTGATAAGCTTCGACGGAAGTGAGTAGGCAACTTTATATCTAGTCTTAATTTGGCTTTTGATTTCATTCTCCTTCAAGAAATTAAGATTTCAGCCGACCTTTTATCCTATTCCACCCATTGGTTTCTTCCTCACTCCTCACTCCTAGCGACATCCCATGCAAGTGGGAAAGGAGGTGCGGCCATTCTCCTCTCACCCTACTAGAAAACTAAAATCCTTCAAAGTGGTTCTGATTCTGGGCATAGAGTTTCCTGGGCCACCTTCTCATCCCGGCATGGCCCTTTTGGCATTTGCTCGATATATGCCCCAAATGACTCCACAGAACGGGCTCTCCTTTGGCATGAACTTGCAACTTCTCTCCCCCCAATGCCTTGGATATTCGGAGGAGATTTTAATATGGTAGAATTTCCTCAAGATAAGCTCGGAGGGGCATTTCTTCAATTGCCCAATCTCGAGTATCAGGCCTGGTCTGCATTTAAGAAAAGATTTTACCTCTCAGACGGGGTAGACAACTCCACGTGTGTTCCCCTCCATAGATTTACTTGGAGCAATCTCCGTCTTGGGCAGGCTCGCATCTACAGCAGGTTAGATAGGTTCTATTTCTCCACCCTTTCCTTTTGGCAAGCTTTCTCTGCCACTACAGTTCATCATCATGCCACCTTATCCGACCATCTTCCTATCTCCATATCTATCAAGATTCATGGTAGCCCTGACCGACAAAAATTTCATCTTTTCAAACTACACAACAACTATTTTTCTTCCCCAACTGCCCAACTTCTTCTATCCAACCTTTGGAATGCCGAACCTAGGCCCCTAAATCAGGTGGGTTGGATTAATTGGTGGCATCGTGCTTCATGTCGAGTGCGAAACTTTGCTCGTTCATATGGTAAGACCGTGGCTGCTCAAGCCAAACATGAATACAACAAAATTCACCTCACTATTGAACATCTCACTAATAAACTAGCTCAAGATCCCTTCAATACTCTAGTTCACGAGGAGCTAGCTAGAGCACGCGTTGCCTTCCAACATTGGGAAGTGTACCGAGCACAAAGTGCCTTAACTAAAAGTCGGCTCACTTGGTTAAATATTCAAGACGAACACTGTAAGGAATTTTTTAAATATCTTAATGCTGCTTCCCCTTTGCATGCTATCGACAAAATCTCATGTGATGGTACCACCATTACTGACCACAATAGTATCCTCTCTTTTCTTAAGAACCACTACGAAACCCTTTTTGCAGCTACCCCAATGGACATCTCTTCATTCAAGGTTGCCACCCCTGATTATCCTCACCTTATTAATCCCACTATGCTACAAAGCCTTGACGCTGATATCACTCTGGCGGAGCTATAGCAGGCTTGTTCCAAGTTAAGTCGAGGAAAGGCTCCTGGTTATGATGGGTTTCCAGTAGAATTTTTTCAAAATCATTAGGATTTGGTGGGCAGGGATCTTTTGCAGGTCATTAATGAGGCTCTCTTAACTGGTTCCCTTGGGCCCAATCTAAATCAAGGGGTAATTCGTCTCCTTCCCAAGTCTGGGGATCTAACTGATATCTCCAATTAGCGTCCCATAACTCTTCTCAATGTAGTGTATAAAATTTGGGTGAAGTGCCTTGCCTTACGGCTGAAAAAAATTCTTGGTCAGATCATATCCCCTCAGCAAACAAGATTTGTTCCTGGTAGATACATTTTAGACAATGTGGTCGCAGCGTGAGAGGGTCTCAAGTGGGCTGAGGATGATGGACAAGATATTCTCCTAGTGAAACTAGATTATGCCAAGGCTTATGACAACATTAAGTGGGATTTTATCTTGCAGACTATGACCAAACTTGGTTTTGGACCTAAGTTCTTGCATATGGTGAAATGCTTATTCTCAGATGCTACTGCAAGAATTGCCACTACCTTCGGCATTACCTCTCCCTTTCCAATACATAGGTCTGTGCGCCAAGGTTGTCCTCTCACCCCCTATCTCTTTATCATTGCATCAAACTTTCTTTGTCATCAAATTAACCTAGACATTCAAACTAAAGTTCTCACCGGGGTTAGCCTTTCCTCCTCTCAACAATAGCTTCTCAATATGCACTTCATCGATGACTCCTTTTTTCTAGTTCAAAACACAGCCACCAATTTGCACAGCCTCTTATCAAGGGTGGAGCAATATTGCACACTCTTAGGCTCCATACTTAATTGGAATAAATCCTCTATTTATAGCTTTAAGGGCAATTACAAACATGTGACCAACTATAATTGGAAGCAGCTTCAGGATCAAGACATTGTTAAGATTCTGGGAATCCCTTTCCACTTTAGAGGTTCAACATCTATCCTTTGGGAGCAAGTTATTCATCGAACTCAAAAGAAACTCGACAAATGGAAAACTAAACCCCTCACACTTGTGGGTAAATACCTTGTTTGTAAGTCCATATGCGCGTCCACCCATGTGTATTACTCTTCGTGTTGGGCTCCCTCCGAAGCTGCCTACCAGAAGTTAGAACGGTTATTCCGTGACTTTATGTGGTCCTCCAAGGATTCTCAAAAAGGCTTTCATCGTGTTGCTTGGTCTATTGTTACTCTCCCCAAGAATAAGGGTGGCTTAGGCCTTTTGAACTCCTATACGCAAGGAATTACCCTGGTTGCTAAGTGGTTGGTACAACATTTAGATGCCTCAGATATTATAGGGACCCTCCTCCAATTAAGGCTTCATCAAGCATTTCCTAAAAATAAGCCCTTCTGGAAAGGCATCCATTTCGTTAATTGGATCCTTTCCCCCCTCACTATCATTATTCCCGGATCTCATGTTTTCAAAAGGATTTGGAGGGCCTGACAAATTCTACACACTCACATTGACTGGACTAACATTAAAATCAACCCTACTATCCTCTCTAAAGTGTGTCCGT
>MNCI01002932.1:195236-231831 GCA_015680685.1 Gnetum montanum
TGGCAGTGGGCTTCTAAAGCTTTTCCATCATACAAGCTATCTCAAGAGGATGCCGAATTCAGATTCTTGAACATTACTTCTACTAATCTTAATTTTCCGTGGAAAGTTATTAGGCCTACTATTTTATATTATATTTGGAAGCAAAGATGCAATGTTCTATTTCAAAAGACAGAGTATTCTAACAAATGTTTGCTTACCAGGTTGGAGAAGTTGCAGATCTTTCGCCTCACCTATTTTCAACTCATATCTCAAGCATCCAAGTTTTAGACAGTCATCAATTGGTTCATCTCCTGCAGCTATGGGAAAGACCTATGTGTTTTAGTTACACTTAGCATCAGTAATCTCTGCAAGGAAGTTTTCCCTTTTTATTATGTGGATTCACCATTGGAATTCTCTCTATCCTTAATTGAGAGCTCTTTGCCTCATCTAATTCTATGTCATTCTATTTTGTAACAAGCGAGTCTGCGTGGACATTTGGTTGTGCCCCAACTTGGGGTACCTCCCTAATACTTGTCTATTTCTAAGGTGTTTCCCGAGTGTCATTCACGATGCTCTAAGTTTTCCCTTTCCTTTAACCCTATGACTTATTCAAGTTGTTGTAATTGATGCACCTTTAATTTCAATAAAACTTCTTTTCGGGGTCCAACACCCCACACCCCCCTCCATTACCTTTGAATATCGGCATGGAGCACATAGCACCATTGGGCATCTAAGTTATTATCTGGTACCTTCATAACTCGGCCATCATTGAAAAAAGTTAAATGATCACACCGTGCAAAAATCATATAAGAGATCGATGCAAGAACCTTAATCCATGCATCTAGTTTGAGGGTTGCATAATAGAACCAAACAATGAAACCCAGAACATACCCAGAACATACATTCCAGCTACAATAGATAACAAAACAAAATAAAATTGACTGGTACGATGTCCAGAAATGACAATTGAATACTTAAATTTTGGTGCACAGGAAGCGTAACTGCTGTCGTCGAACATCTCATAATTAAGGCCACATTCATCTCGATATTCGGGCCGAAATATCGCAATATCAATTTAGTCGGTACTCGCGTAATCTGCGAAATAAATAAATGCTAAGTGAAAAAGAAGTCAAACCACAGAGACAGTGAGCGTGCAAATACCCAAGGCAGGGTTTCCCTGCCCACTGAAAACCATTGATCTTTATTATATTTTGGACCGACCCCGTAAGCGCACCCAGCGAGGTAAGATCCTTTGTCCATACAAAAATTAATAAATGACGGGAGCTTGTAACAGCATAGCAGAATGCATGATCCCGGACTGCAGAACGTGCACAAATGGCATCCAGCGGGATTTTCCATGGACGATTGCTCCCTCAATATTTTAATTTTATATAATACAAAATAAAAACTTAAATCTAAAGCTGTAAATTCCACTGGAATTAGTAGAAGAGCATTCAACGTTCTCAACTTCTGTTGAAATTCACAGAAGAGTCTTCATACGTCTGTCTGTGTGTGGATGAATACTCCAAAATCAAAGCTAAACACGTTCAAGTACCCTAACCGTCCAGCCGTTTTGCATATCAAAATTTGGACTTCATTGCGTATTCATGTTGCGTGACAAAAAGGTAAACTCCTCACTAGTACTCATATCCTGTGATACAAGTTTCCACTGGAATCTTGGGCTGTCAGGTAAGCATGCAATGCAAAATGTGAGGTGAGTGTTGCAGACGATGCTATTATACAAGACAACACTAAATTCTTTTCTTTAATCCTAACCACACTGCTGCTCCAGCATTAAATGTAAACCAAATAAGGAAGAGCAAGAACGCAAAAAGATTATGTACAATGAAAAACGGAAAACAATTTTGTATATAAGAAGGAACCGTTTTATGTCACAAAACACACGAAAATCTTCGAGCAGATAAATAAAATGAAAACATTTCAACAAAATTTACTTACCTCGTGTTACGACTGAAGCTTTTAAAGGTACGGAGCATCATATCTATTGCATCATACCGAAATCTCACTTGAATAAACTAATCAAACGAACCAATAGCAACTCCGAAAACCAAGATGATAAGCTAAGAGTTAAAAAGCTCCAGTGTACATAAAACGGTGAGGAAACTAAGATATGTAAAATTCGCAGAAGAAAAAGCGCATATAAACAATACTAGTAAACCCAGCCCAAGGTTGTCCCCGTGGTCTATGTTAAGTTTTGTTTTTTGCCGGAAAGGCCAAAAGGCTAAAACAGAGAAATTTGGCAGCCCTAGGAATCCTTTAAACAATTTCTTCCGAACAGAGGAGAAAATCCTATCTAGATATAAGCCAGATCCTACTATGAGCCTTAAAGGACAAAGTATCCGACAAGAGAGGAAGCTAGGGCGTCAAGTCGAGGATACAATTGCATAATCAAAAGAAAGCCTAAAATTGCTGAAGCGCAGCAACAAAGAGCGTGCAGACTTACGAAAATCAGTAAAACCTGAATCACACATACAGAAGCGAATATGTAGACTGGGAAGAGTTTTGAAAAAAGAAACGAAAGAAAAATGATAAGAGAATGAAATAAAATGATGATTACCTGAAGAGAGTAAGGATCCGATGCTGCAGAAAAATGGTACCGATTTGGAGGCAAAAATAAAGATTCAGCGACCGACAAGCAATCACAGATGAAAATAAACAGGCAACACATTTTCGTCGCAAAAACAATGCCGTTATGGAGTTAATGGTTTGCATGATCATTATTTTTTTCGGAATTTTTTTTGCTAATAGAAGTTTGAGAAAAATGAATGAGAAATGGTTGAATCATAAAGTTTTTATGCATCATCAATGTAATACTTTTATCACTTAGGAATGAAAAGTGGATTTTGATCCTATTCTTTTAATTACTATGAAGTTCTCTGTTGAATTGAATTAAAAAATCTCTCTTAATTTTTCAATATGTTAAAAGTGAAATTGTTAGCGGCATTGGCACAATCATAAAGATAGAGTCAAAAACATTCGTAATGCGTGTAATGTATATGTAATTTTGTAGAGATTAATTTACAGTAAAGAAAAATAGAATTAAAACATAAACATGTTAATGGATGTTTTTCCGAGAAAACTACATACTATAATTTTGCGGATGGTGTAACTATTGTCGTTGTGAAGGTCATGTTATTGAAATCTATCTTATTTCTAACAAAAAAGTTGTTTTTGAGGAAAAAAACAAACAAACAATGCTAGTTTTCAACAAGCACATATGAAATCTTCTTCAACAAGTTCTCAACCTTTTACTAATTCTTTTAATTTTAAATATAATAATAAACTCTTAATATTTAAAAAGAATTTCTTTTTAGAAAAAAAAAAGAGAAAATTTTAGAGAGGAGCAATAATAGAAATATTGATGCAAATAAATTTTACTTAGTTTAACACAAAAAGAAAAGGCCTACAAACACTGCTTTTAATTTAAATACCTCAAAGATATCTCATTCTCTTTCAACTTCTAGTATTGTTACAAATGTTTTTTTATCACATAATGGTTTTTTACTTATTAGTGACATGGATTGTAACACAAATGCTAAGCTTGAAAAATCAAAGATGAGGGCTTCCTCCCCCACATCTCATTGTTAGTTTTATTGTAGCATGTTTGAGGCCTTTTTGATAAGTCCCAAGCAAAAATTGTTGAAGACTATTATTTAAATTGACATTTTTCTCTAGATTTCTTTTCTTGCAAGAAATTAAGATTTCAGTGTATGATATTAGTTTTGTTGATAAATGCATTTTAAAAAACTACACTATTATTTCTACTACTCATGAAGTTAATAAAGGAGATATTGTTATTCTTGTTAATAAAAATTAGATTGAAAAAGTTTCGAATTCTTGTTTTGATAACATTAGAAGAGTTATTTGGATTACTTATCATAATGAAAAAGGAGACTTTGGATTATGTACTATTTATGTTCTTGATAATTTGAAAGATCGATCAGAGGTTTGGAAATATCTTTTCTCTTTGCCTAAAGTTTCTTAGATTAGTAGAGGTGATTTCAATAGGGTTAAAAGTAATTTAGATAAACATGATGGTCTTCCTCTTAATATGTCTTCCCAAGAAAAAGAAGATTGATGCAATTTTTTAAAAAAATTATTTTCTTTCTAATGTTAGCTCTTTATTTCCACATTATTCAAATGAGCAGCATTATACTTGGTGTAATAATCAACAAGAAAATGATAGAATTTCTTGTTGACTTGATAGATTTCACATCTCTAATGTTTTCTTTTAGAAGCCTATAAGGAAAATAGAAGTGCATACAAATGGTGCTTTACTAGACTATTTTTTATTAGCATTTTTATGTCTAGAATTACTTCTTCTTTTTTTCAAAAGCATAGGATTTTTCATGTGAATACTAGTATGTTCACAGGACCTAGTGGAAAAAATATTTTGAAGTCTTTATCAAATGTAGAAAAAAAAAGCCTATTGTTAATATTCATTAGATTGATTGGTGGTGGCAAATGACTTGTAGAGTCAAAAATTCTACTAGATGCTTTGAAAAATAATTTGCTAAGTGTAAGAATCAAGTTGAAGAAGATCTTACAGGATCTGCAAAGAAAATGCAAATTCTTTGAGAGAAAAATCCCTTTGATTTTAAAACTCAAAAAGTGTTGGCTAAAAAACATTATGCTCAACAATGTTTGGATGATTTTGAAGCCAAAAGTGCTCTTATTAGAAGTCATATAGGTTGGTTAAAAATTGAAGATGAACCTTGTAAAAAAAGTTTTAAATTTCTAAAAGGAAAAGATTAAGTACCCAAATTGGAATCATTTTATATAAATAATTTCATCATTATAAATCTTGAGACTATTAATAATTTTGTAGCTAACCATTTTTCTTTTGAAGGTTTTAGTAAGGAATCCTTCAAGGCCTCTAGTACACATATTCCTCATCATATAATAGAAACACATCACAATATTCTTGAAGTTGAAATTATAGTGGAAGAAATCAAAGTAGTGCCCTTTAGTTTAATAGATGGTAAAGCTCCAATTTTTGATGGTTTTCCAATTGAATTTTTAAACAAGAATTAGGACTTCATTGGAGATTATCTCTTTTATGTTTTCTAAGAAGCCATTAAAAAAGCTTCTCCTGGTAAAAATATTAATAAAGGTATTAGTCATCTTCTTTCTATGAATGAAGATCTTCAACATATTGGTAATTAGAGGCCTACTACTCTTTTAAACAATATTTATAAAATTTTAGCTAATTGCATGGCTTGCCAAATTCAAAAAGTTATTAAAAATATCATCAAACCTTAATATACTAGTTTTGTTAAAGGTAGACATATCTTAAATAATGTTACTATAGCTTGGGAGGGAATGCAATGGGCTTCAAATACTAACCAAGATATTACTTGTATTAAGTTAGATTATGCCAAATCATATGATAGGATTGAATAGAGTTTCATTATTTCTTATCTCTATAAACTAAAATTTGATAATTATTTTATTCATCTTGTTCATACCTTTCTCAGTAATTTTAATGCTCAAACTGCTACTAATTTTGGATTAAGTTCCTTCTTTTCTCTTCAATGGTCAATTCGTCAAGGTTGTCCTCTAGCTTTCTATCTATTTATTATTTTTGTAGACTTTCTTTCACATAATGTACACTGATTTATAAAGGAATATCATTAAGAAAATTTTAATTGATGATCAAGGTATGTAACTATTTAACAAGCACTTTGCAAATGATTCTTTTTTATGATCAATGATTTTCTACAACATTAATACTCTTTTAGCTAGAGTGAAGAATTACTGTATATTATTTAGCTTTTGGATCAATTAGCAAAAATATTTTATTTATTATAATGGCAATATTGATAAGTGAATTACTCTTAGGCCTTAGAAAATTTTGAAAAATATTATGTCTTTAAGATTTTAGGAATACCTTTTTATTTTAAACATAATTTTACTATTTTGTTGAATTATGTGGCTAATAAAATTAAAAAGAAGCTTAATAAATGAAAGAGAAAAAGCTCATCTTTGTTGGCAAAGTTTTAGTTATTAAGCAAATGCTTTAATTAACTCATGTTTATTACTTTGGTTTTTGGACTCCTTCTAAAACTTCTTATGATATAATTGATCATATTATTTATTAGTTTCTTTGGTCTGCTAAGCACCATAGAAAAAGTTTTTCCAAAGTTGTTTAGGATATTTGCACTAGTAGCAAGAAAGATAGGGGACTTAGCCTCATTAATTATTATAATTAGGATATTTCTCTTACTTTTAAATGGATTGCAAATTAAGTTAATGGAGACGATGTTTGTATAATCTTTTTAACAAATAGACTTATATAAGAAAAACCTAAGATAATAACAATTTGTATTGTAATAACTTTCTTTGTTGTTTTCTTTTTCTTTAGTCCAATTTTGTTTCTAATTCTATAATATTTAAACAAATTTGGAAGACATGGTGCAAACTTAGTAAATTGCGAAATTGTAATCATATTCTAGTTTTAGAAGATATGTTTAAGCAAAATAGCCCATGGTGACTTCCTTTTAATGAAGAAGCTTAGATTACTTATGCATCTAGATTGTGTACCACTTGCAGAAAATTTGATATCACCACAATTTATTGTCTACGTATGTATGATAGATGGAGTACTTTGAATGAAGCTTATAGCCTCTATGGTTTGAATAGAAAGAGAAAAAAGAATTTTACAAAATTAATTTCTAATCTTAAGAATTTATTAAAAGTTGACAATAATTTGCATCAAACTTTTCCAAATACTTTTTGGAGGGATGTCAAATCTATTTTTCCTTTTAATTCAAAAGTTACTTATAAGATTATTATCAAGAATGATTTTATTCATAAAAAATTCAATAATGCTTGGAAACTACAATTATTATTGCACTTTTGGATGCAAAAAAATCAATGATATTTGAAGAGCTTCTACATTTCCTAAAATTCATTTTCTATAGTATCTTATTCATCAAGGTATTCCTATTGATACTCATCTTAAACATATGATAAATGTTTTTTTCCCAGTATCCTCTTTATAGAAGTCAAGACTCATTTTCTCATGTTTTTTTTTTTGAGTATCTTGTTGCCTAGTGATGAATCACCATTTTGTGTCGACCGTGATGTTGAGTATGTGACGTTGGGGCTATTACGTTGCATATGTGACATTGGGGCCTGGATCCAACATCAGATGTTTGATGTCGGGGTATATACCCTAAGTCTATAAATACCACACTTGGGCTATAGTTTTCATCATGATAGTTTAGATTTTCTAGTCAGAGTAGTGAAGCCCTTGCAATTTATTTCCCTCAGAGTTAGAATGTTTTCAAAATGCTTGTAGAAGAAGTCTAAAGTGTGTATGGTTCTTTGTTTGAGCATTGACGTACCTGAGCCCAACAGTGTGATGGAACTAAAACGAACTCTTTTGGCAATCCTTGTAGCACTGAGAATAGCTTAATATTTTCTTTATTGCATTTTACTTTCTTGTTCGGTACTTTAATGCATTTCATTAAGAAATTTATTTCTAGTAATTAATGAACACGAGCGCAACCACTTTGAGCATTCATATAGTACTTGGTAACCTAGTAATGCTAAACATTTAGTAGCCTAGTAGTGTTATATGTGTTTAGGAAAGTAGGGCAGTTACTTGTGTTAGGCTAGCTAGACAATAGACATTAGTTTTCAATCTACTCTACCTGTATTCTTTTGGTAGGCAATTACATCTATAAAATATAAAGCAAAAAAAATTCATATACCTTAATTACACTTAAACCATACCCTTGAGCCTCACAAGTGTAGTTGGAAAGACAACAAATGTTCTCAACATCATTTCACTTCCTAGAGAAACTAGTGTATGAGATAACTATAGTTCCATGGAATTTGATTGGATCGAGCATAATGCCTTAGTGATTTGTATGGTTGGGCGTAGTGGTACCTCACCACTCATCATTGGTGCCATTGCCAAGGACCTTTTTCTTGTTTTTTACGCTATCTAGGATCTAGTAAAAGTATTTAAATCATTGGAACAAACTTGAGAGTCATATCGCATTTTATAATTACTACATCAAATTCTTAGAGCACACTGTGATTTTTATTTTGCCAATCGACAATGTCTTCTTCTCACAGGATTGCTTCTCCATCCAAGCTTGATAACACTCATCCATCAAAGCCTCAATAGTATCGAATTACATGTACTCATCTTGATGAGTATCTGTTGAACTTCACCTTCATCTTACACTAGGATGAATAGTTGCAGTGGCATGACATGGAGGGCAACATTATGTTGCCACCTAATCATGTTGTGCCTGCAATGCTCTATCAAATGTTTGCATGATGTGGTATTCAAGACCACCATGGGGAATATATCATGGAAGATGTCAACACTAGGGATTATTATCCCATTGAAGCACAATGCCTGCGAGATCAGCAACTAGAGTAGCGCTATGAACTTTTGAAGGGAAAAGGACTTAACAATTTTTCATTCCTATTGTACCAACAAGTTAGTGGGGAACCCTTCTCTGGGGATCTTCCACTCAATGATGCTACTATCTTTAACTTCAATGATTAAGGTCAAAACCAGAATTTGCATTTCACAGTTCATAATCCTGATTCTAGTAATAAGGGATCCAATGACAAAGAAAGATCCAAAGGGGCAAGTCAAGATAGGGATGTAGGTAAGAAGCAAGATTGTTACCATGGTCATGATCATCGAAGAGGTAGTAGTAGGCATCGTGATGGTGCTGGCTCTCCTTGCTCTTTCCCTTCATCATCATCTTCTTCTTTTGGCTTTGATTGTGATCATAGAAAGAGAGATTGTGATGGAGGTGATTGAAATGAGTGCAATAATTGATGGGACCACAATAATCAAGGGGACTGTCAAGATAGGCAAGATCAAGGATGTAGATGTTTAAGAGAAGCACATCTCTATGAACGAAAGGGTAGTAGAGGGCATCATAGGCACCATGATCAAGGCCTCGATGAGCCTCTATTTGCTACCCAAAGTATGCTTAACATGGTAGAGGCAATTAAAATTCCAACAAGGCATGTGAAAGATAGTTGGATCAGATGGGTAGACATGAATAATATTCCTCAATTTGAAGGAGGATATAATGCTAATCCATAGAATTATCTTCAAGATTTTCAAGATGCATGTGCCTTGCAAAACATAGAGAATGAATGGAAGAACCTAAAGTTTTTTCCAAGGATACTCATCAAAGAAGTAGAGAACTGGTATCAATCCTTAGAACCAGAATCCATTAGACGATGGAGTACCATACTTGAAATGTTCAATGATAAGTATCAAATGTACTCCTGGGTATCCAACTTAAGGAAGCAAATTCAAGGATGGAAACAAGGACCACACAAACCCTTGGATGCTATAATTGGACAATATTATGCCTTGATGCACAAGTGCCATGGCCATGGTTTTTCTCAATTGGCTCAACTCCAACACATTATAGAGAGGCTTTGTAATGAAACAAGGAAAACCCTTGGTGTCTATGCCTAAGGGCATTTATCAGAACTATTTTCCTATTAGGTATAAATTTTAATAGAGTAGGTTGCCAAAGAGGAGGGTGAACTTAGAAAAAGAGAAAGTACAGAGGAGTATAACCACAATCCTTCCATTCACAAGTGGAAGGTTTGATTTTATGACAGTGAGGATGAATCCATATTTGATGAGGAGATACATAAAAAAGCCTTACCACTTCAACAATTCTAATATGAACTTATGACCAAGGTTGATCAATTAAGAGACTCCATGGATAGCAGATTTTAAGTTGTCCTCAAAATTGATGAAGAGTCCTGAAAATAAGGTAGTGATCGTGAGTGCAGGAGGCGCAAAGAAGCTAAATGTGCATATTACAAAAGTAAGGGCAAAATTGTTGTAATAGAAGAGGTTGCAAATAGTGAATCAAATGATGATCATGGATGTGATGTCTGCCAGTATGAACATCCCAAGGGATGTTGCCCCGTTGTGTCACATATTTAAGAGTCTAGGGTGTATGCCTTACATCCACAACTTACACAAAGGAAAACATCCAAGAGGTTGCCTTATCCTCAAGGTAATCTCAGGCAACTTCACTAGCAACAACTATATTATCTAAGTGGAGCTCCACTACAGCCATATAAACAATACCAACAATGGCAACAACCACAATCATGGGCACTTGCATTGTCAAGGAAAAAATACCCTTAATAGTAGCCTGATCCATATGGTTATCATGTTCAACAACCCATGTCTCCATGTGACTCTTCTAATCACATTTCTCAGTTATAGCCTTACTACCACCCTTATGATTATTATCAAACTTCTTGTCCACATGAAAGAAGGAATGTTATCCACTATGCTTATCCTCCTCCTATCCTCGCACACACCTCTTTCAATTGCACAACTACCACTTGCTCCACCAATGCAAGGTGAACTACTTGCTCAACTGCAACAATGCAATGCTATGAGGGCTATTAATTTGCAACCCAATCATCAATCAGAGGGGTTGAATGCCTGATCAAAGAAAATACCTTTCTTTTGACCTCATAGTCCACCTAAACCTTCACCTATACCCATGGTTGACAACCCTGCTCCTGCCTCTTTCTCTATATTAGATTCCTTTGGGCCTCCTTCCAACCAAACTCTACTAAGGATCCATACCATAATTCTTACTTACACTATGTCTAATTGGATCCATGTAGGAAACCTTCCCAAGAAATTAGCTGATCCTAGAAGTCCTCTAATTTATTTGCATATTTTTTGGAACAAATCGTGTAAGGCTCTTCTTAATTTAGGTTTTAGTGTTAATTTGATTTTTCATGAGATGTACACTACCTAGAAACTTCCCCCTCTTAAGAAGAGCAACATTAGATTGAAATTGGTAGACCAGTCCATCACTATTCCATTGGGATTGGTAGAAGACATTCTAACCACTATCTGTGGATGGTTTTATCCTACCAACTTCCTAGTAATCAAAGTGGAGAACTACAAAGGGGACTTCCCAATCATCATGGGAAGAGCATGGCTGAGCACTGTAGATGCAAGAATGGGCATTAGAGATATTTCCTTGGGAATCTCTAAAGAAAATGCATTTGGAAAGATTAAAAAGAAGAGAGTTCCATGCATCATGTATAGTGATAGTGGGTGTAATTGTGTGTAAAAACTTTGGATCATCAAGCAAGCATCCATCTCTACATGCAAGTAGTGTGTGCCAAAAGTAGAAATTCAAATGTGTCTATACATATGAGCCATAAAATAGGAGGGCACCTAGTGGTTGATCGCTAATTCAAAAAGCAGCACACTTTGCGTGGAACCAGCTAAAAGCCTGACATGTCAATATGTCACAAGCATGGATGAACTAGTGCAAGTTCATCACCAACTCTCTGATGATACAAATGATGATACCTATTGGGAAGAGTTGGAAATTCTTGAGAACTTCAACCAACAACCCCTTGAACTAAAAAAGCTACTAGCTAGAATGGAATATGTATTTTTGAAAAATAAGAAGCTGGTTATAATCAAGGCAAGACTTGCTCTAGAACAAAAAGAGATGTTGTTAAAGGTAGTTCAAAGATGGTCAGCAACATTTGCTTGGTCATATCCTGAACTCATAGGGATTGATCCTAGTGTATGCTAGCATCACATTTACATTGACCCAACCATGAAGCCAAAATGATAGCCACAGAGGTGGTTGAAGCCCAAATTGAAGCAAATCGTTAAGGAGGAAATTAAACAACCCTTCAAGGTGAGGTTCATCTATTCCATTGTAGATAGCAAGTGGGTTAGTCCACTTGTAATTGTACCAGAGACAAATGGTAAGTTGTATATTTGCATTGATTTTAGGTTGCTGAATATAGCAACATTCAAGGATCACTTTCCATTACCATTTGTTGACCAGGTGCCTGACAAAATATCAGGGCGTTGCTACTATAGCTTCCTAGATGGTTATAATGGCTATAACCAAATTCAAATTGCACCAGAAGATAAGGAAAAAATAGCATTCACAAGTCCCTAGGGAACTTTTGCATATTATAAGATGTCATTTGGTCTATGCAATGCCCCTACCACATTTCAACACCTGGTCTTGACCATCTTTCAATAGCAAATCGGTAGTGGTGTAGAAGTCTTTATGGATGACTTCTCCACTTATGGAGCTACATTTGAGCAAGCCTTGAACCACCTTGAGCAAGTGCTAAAATGATTTTTTGAAACTAAGTTGCGGCCCAATTGCCAAAAAAGTCACCTCATGGTCTAGGAGGGCATTGTATTGGGGCACAAAATATTGCAAGCAAGAATTGAGATGGACCTTGAAAAAATAAGGGTCATCCAAGGAATAACTTACCAGCCAAAATAGTTAAAGATGTTCAATCATTCCTTGGACACATTGGCTACTATCGATGTTTCATAGAGAATTTTTCTAAGAGCGCAAAATCATTGGATGATCTAACAAAGAAAGATGCTTCTTTTGTTTGGACTACTGAGTGTGAGAAAGCATTTTAATATGTAAAGGAAAAGCTTGTAGCAACCCAAATCCTACAAGCACCAGACTGGTCTAGACCATTTCACATCATGACGGATGCATCAAATTATGCTTTGGGAGCTGTGTTGATGCAATTAGATGATAAGAAATGTCCATACTACATCCACTACACTAGCCAAAGCATTGTGGATGCATAATTGAACTACACCACTACAGAAAAATAATTAATGGTAGTGGTGTTTGCTCTAGAGAAGTTTAGGTACTACATGCTTGAATACAAGGTGTTTGTGCACACAGACCATAGTGCCATTCACTTCCTAATGAACAAACCAATGGTGAGCCCTTGTGTCATTCGGTGGATGGTGATCTTGTAGGAATTTAATATTACAATGGTAGATTGAAAGGGCACTGAGAATGTAGTCACTGATCACTTGTCTTAGTTGTGATGGGATGACAAAGAGGACAAAAATCCATTATTTGATACATTTCTTGATGAACTCTTCTTTGCTGGAGCAATAAATGAAAAAATGCCCAATGAGCCAAAATGGTATCATAACATTCTCACCTATCTTCTCACTCAAGAGATGCCACAAGGGTTTGAACACCAAAGGAAATAATAGTTTCTTCACTAGGTAAAGCACTTCATGGAGATTAATGGATACCTCTACAAGGTGTGCGTTAGTGGCCTAGTTCGTTGGTGTGTCCCTAATGTAGATCAACTGCACGTGCTCCAAGATGCTCATGAAGGTCCTTGTGGAGGACACTATGCTGGGAGATGCATGATAATTAAAATCCTAATGGCAGGGTACTATTGGCCAACACTCTTCAAGGATGCATACCATTTCATTTGCTCTTATGAATGATGTCAATGGGATGGTGGAATGACTAAAATGGAGGAACCTCAACAATCGATTCAACCATTAGAACCATTCAACATCTGGGGCATTGATTTCATGGGTCCCATCACACCCTTGTCAAATCAAAAGGTGTACATCATAGTCACTATTAAGTATCGTATAAAATGGATAGAAGTAGTAGCCATCATTGATTGTACATCTTCTACTATTGTTTATTTTGTACAAAAAAATGTTGTAAATAGGTTTTTTGTGCCATGTGCATTAATTTTTGACAATGGAACTCATTTTATAGGCACTACTTTTCAAAAGCTCATGCAATGCTTAGGGGTTAAACATAAACTCATAATAGCTTACCATCCCCAAGCTAAGGGTCAAGCTAAGGTTACCAATAGGGAAATAACAAGAATACTAACAAGAACTGTTAGCAAATATAGGAAGGACTGGAGCATGAATTCAATGATGCCCTTTGGGCCTATCGCTCAACTTAGAAACTTCCTATAGGCTACTATCCCTATGAGCTTGTGTATGGAAAACTACCAACACTTCCTATTCAATCTGAACTTTGTACACTTTCAATGGCTTGTGACCTTGACCTTGACTTAAGTCTAGCCCAACCTATTAGATGAAAATCAATTAGTGGCCTTATCATCTAACAAGTTGCACAAGGCTTATAATAAAAAGTGTCATGACCTAAAAATTAGAAAAGTTAAATTTCAACTAGGAGATAAGGTTCTCTATTGGAACCCCACACATGTACCTCAACCAACTAAGTTTGAGATGTTATGGTAAGGACCTTATATCATTTATGAAACTTTTCCTTCAAGGGACATGATGATCTATAAACTTGAGAGCCCAAATAAGAAACAACTAGTCAACATTCAACAAATTAAACCTTTCCATGAGCATAAGCTAGCTAACACAACAACAACCTTATCAAATGGACAACCATGCTCCATATTTCAAATCTCTTCCTTTCAAATTAATTGTGGGGGAGATGGCCAACCGTGCTAACCATTCAAGCAGCTTCTTAGTTTTTCAACTTTTTTGTTTTNATTAATTGTGGGGGAGATGGCCAACCATGCTAACCATTCAAGCAGCTTCTTAGTTTTTCAACTTTTTTGTTTTACACATTTTTTATTTTACAAATTTTTGTTTTACATGTTCTTTGTTTTACATCTTTTATTTTTATGTTATTAATCTTTTCTAATTTTTATTTTACACCATCGTTAGTACATTTGATATTTCTTGAATAATTTACACTTCTATATTTTCTTTTATTTGGTGTGATTTTCTAACTTTTTGTTAATAAGTGCTAGGTATGTTTGTAATGCATTACTTGATGGTGGTATGTATTATTTTTGTTATTTGATTATTGGTTTCTAGTTTCTAGCTTTGAATTTCATTATGGATAATTAGAACATGGTTTATTTTCATGTAACAAGCAGCGAGTCCACAATATCCACCCATCCACACACTCTATGATTTTCCTTGTTTTGGAAACATGTAGTCCCTTTTTCATTAATCAAACTTTAATAAATTTGTGACTTTGGTAGTTTCCATAATTGAGAAGGATTCAAAGGTTTGAACAGGGTGTGGCTTCAAAGGGATTCAGTATTCTTTGTACTTTTTTATTTGCCTAGGTGCATGTATGTTTTCATGAATTTCTTACTGTTTCGTGCCAATTAATAAAGGAAGTTGAATAAGTCCTTGCATGGTGTGATTCTCATAAAAAAAAACAAAGATGAGGATTCAAAGCAGATCCCTTGGATAAAATAAATGCATACATCCTCACATGGTGTGGTTCTCATCAAGAAAAAAAAAAGTTGAGGATTCAAAGCACATCCCTTGGAAAAAATAAATGCATACGTCCTTGCATGGTGTGGTTCTCATTAAGAAAAAAGAAGAAGATGAGGATTCAAAGCACACCCCTTGAACAAAATAAATGCATACGTCCTTGCATGGTGTGGTTAGCATCATGAAAAAAAAGAGAAGATGAGGATTCAAAGCACACCCCTTGAAAAAAACAAATGCATGTGTCTTTGCATGGTTTGATTTCCATTAAAAAAAATAATGGGAATTCAAAGCACACCCCTTACACAAAATAAATAGGCTACAAGCACTGGTTATGGGACTCGTATCCTCTAACCAAGGCCTTTTCTCACTTCCTACTTCTTATCTAATTTGGAATAGTAGTTGTTTTGTGGGAGCACTCTTATGTCTCAAGGGATGGATTGGTCTTAGAATGTCGATGCGAAGTCACTGAAAGTGGTTGGTTTTGGTCTAGACGAAGGATGGATCCTATCAAGTCATTTAACCACAAAATCCACAAGGGACTTCATGTGATTGTAAATAGGAACTCCATTCCACACACACACACTCTTTCATCCATCTATGCTTTCCATGTTCCACCTCACTGCCAGTTTCATGTTTTGGTTCAATGTCTTGGTTTGATGTGTTGGAATTCTTAGTTAGTTACTTTTGGATTTTTGTACTTAACCTTCTGTAACCATTAAACAGCCACAGAGCCCATGGACTCTTTAGTTTGAAGTTATGCAAGGGCACAAAAGGCCTATGCCTAATTTTGGGAGGATCCACTTGCATATCTTTTAGTTGGGTTAGTTAAGTTCTTTACCCCTAGATATTTTCATAATCAAATTCTTTCTATTTACCCCATCAATGACATCCAGTTTTTAGTGAATTCTTCTTTTCATTATTGTAAATTCTTATATCCTCTTCAAATATTTCCTTGTATTGAACCTTTTTAAATTTAATGGATTATTTAATTTAATTAACCTTATCTGTTAGCCTTCTTGTTAACACTACTTAAAGAAACCAAGATACCACAATCACAACTTAGCCGAGTGTAACCACCGACGAGACAAGGCATTTAATAATCATGTGTTACACATTGCATACTAATTCATGATCCTATTGTGATTGTAGTGAGAAGCATGGACTGGAAGTGGGACTATCTTACCAAGGATGATGTAGCAGTACCACACAATGAGGACCATTCGTGATCAAAGGATCTCTTCTCTCTCTCTCATTCTCTTGTTGCCAAGAGGTGTTGGATGTTGATATTCTCTAGGGTGTTCATTCCTCTTCTCATGAACATCCACTGTTGTAAAAATTGTAATTTCGTACACTTGAGCACTCAAAGTCTATATGTATATTTCATCTGAGTTAGTTTGTCATGTTGGTCAATAATTCCATATCTACCCAATATGTTATATTGTAAAGAACTTGTTCCTTTTCTTCTTCACTCAAGGATGAGTTTTCATTCAGTCATGGGGGTATGATGAATCATCGTTTTGTGTTGGCTACAATGTCAAGTACGTGACGTTGGGGCCGTGACATTGGATGTACGGCATTGGGGTATATACCCTAAGTCTATAAATACCACACTTGGGCTCTAGTTTTCATCATGATAGTTTAGATTTTCTAGTCAGAGTAGTGAAGCCCTTGAAGTTTATTTCCCTCAGAGTTAGAATATTTTCTAAGTACCCACAAAAGAAATCTAAAGTGTGTACAGTTCTTTTTTTGAGCACTAATGTACCTGAGTGTAGTAGTGTGACGAGAATAAAACAAACTCTTTTGGAAATCCTTGCAGCACTAAGAATAACTTAATATTTTGTTTATTGCATTTTTACTTTCTTGTTCTTTACTTTAATGCATTTCATTAAGCAATTTATTTACATCAATTAAGGAACATGAGCATGACCACTTTGAGCATTCATATAGTACTTGGTAATCCAACAACACTGAACGTTTGGTAGCCTAGCAGTGCTATATGTGTTCAGGAAAGTGGGGCAGTTACTTATGTTAGGCTAGATAGATAATAGACATTAGTTTTTAATCTACTCTACCCTTATTGTTGTTGTAGGTGATTACATTTATAAAATATAAAATGACAAAAATTCATATACCTCAATTACACTTAAACTATATCCTTGAGCCTTACAAGTGTAGTTGGGAAGACAACGAACATTCTTATCATCATTTCACTTCCTAGAGAAACTAGTGTACGAGATAATTATAGGTCCACAGAATTCGATCGGATCATACATAACGCCTTAGTGCTTCATATGGTTGGGCATAGGGGTACCTCACCACTCATCACCTAGCATTCTTCAAAATGAATACCTAGAATTTGTAACAACTTTCAACGAAGCATAAATGAAGTCATTATTGGTGATCAACCTACTTTGTGTACTTCCTTTCTTTGCATTTTGAATTATCTTTAACCACTAGTTCTCTACTCTATTTGGAAGCTTCGACATGTAGTTATTTTTTAGCAACAAGAGCATAACTATGACCTTTCTTCAAGAGTTAAATACCATATTTTTCAATATATCACTTTTCAGCTATAACATTTGGCAAAAAAAAAAAACTCCCATTGAAAGCTGAAAAGTGAATTTATTTTTGATAGTATTAATTTATTTTTGTTTTGGAGGATCAAGAATGGGAAGCTTTTATCTTTTGTTACTCTTTTTTTTTCATTTCTAATTGATGTATTCTTTTATCTTTAGAGAGATTTTTTTTCCTTCTTTTTACAAGAAACCTTTTATTAAGAAGTGAAAACCTATGAGAGTGCTTCTGGATAAGAGCAAGATCTAATCCTTTTTCAAGCCCAAAGGGTAGGTTTTTTAGGATTATTTATAAGGATTAAAAATTAATAAGGCATCCTTGTGACATCTTGTTCTTGGAGTTTAATGAATTTAATCATTCATCATGTAGAATCATTGTTTAACATTAAAGTAATCCAAAATGTACATTTAAACATAAAAGGGCAGGAGAATGATTGGAAAAGGAATTTAACATATGAACTTTATTAATAAAATTTGTTTGAATACTCCATCAATTACCCTAAGTTATCTCCCTATGATACTTGATACCCTTAGAGGTAATCCAACATTGCCATCATGGTTATGTCATAAGACCAAAGGGGTGATCAATCCCTTCTTGTCTCACTTAACCCAACTCTCATCACTCATTGATGAGTAGCAAGTATTCCCTATGCTCAACCATACAAAATAATAGTGTGTACATTTGATTCAGTCAAATTTCATGGGCTATGATTTACATAAGTGGCTTATATCCTTGGATGGTAAAAGATGTAGTTTCTAGTCATTGTTTCCAAATTGTCACTTGTGTTAACCTGTTGGTATGATTAAGTGTGATTGAGGTGTAAGATATTTATTTTTATCATTTTTATTATTATTTATTTGTAAAATGATTAAATAAAGAAGGGTTTGACTATTTTAATTAACTAATTAGTTAACTAAACTATCATAAATGTGGAGCAGCCATTCCCACTTTCCGTACACATCCTAAACATATACTAACACTTCTAGGTTACCAAGTGTTTACTATTGGGCATACCAAGTATCCATTACTAGGATTACCAAGCATTAATATATTATACTCAAGGTGATCATACTCACGTTAATTATGAATTAGAATATTAAATGTTCATCATAAAAAAGTAAAATGCATTTAAAGTAAAATGTTGGAAAGTAAATTTAAACTAATCCAAGTGCTACAATGGATGAAAAAAATCTCAATTTTTTTGTTATTCATGTAATTGTGTCTAGGTACATATTAGACTTGAATAAAATGCTCTACAATCAAGTCAATTCACATTGTATCCACTCAGTGGGAAAAGTATACTAAGTTTTATAGAAAGAAACAAGAAAAGTTTGGCTAAGGTATGGACCAATTAGTTCAATAAATGTAGAAGGTGTGCATACTTATATAGGCAACAATTGGATTAGTGTTAATACATATGTACCAATGCATCTCGAGATGTGTTGATGGGGATGCATTGATGGGGTAGCATCAATGAGCATGCATTAACCTAGTTTCCTTATTTGACATTTTATCATACCTCCACGATTGACTGAAAACTCATCATTAAGCAGAAAAAAAAGGATTAATTTTCTTACAAAATTTAAAGAAGTATGGAACTAACTAATTGGCTAACTAACTAACTAACTAACTCTCCTTGGCATTTTTGGCATCTTATTATTTTTATTGAAGCCATTGGAAAGCTTTATCTCTTATAAGTTCTAGCTTGAGAATAGTAGGATTAGCGAGATGGGTTCTAAGTTTTGCAACTTCAGCATCCAACCGTTGATTACTAGTGGTGGTTTCCTCTAGTTTTGCATTGGAAATCAATAGCTTGCCCCTCATCTCTAATAACTGTGGCTAGGTGGTTGATATATCTTTCAAAATTTTAAAGATCTTCAAAATCGATTGCCTAGATCCAACCAATTATCCCAACACTTCCTCAAATTAGGTAATGTTCATCCTTCCACTCCCTACTCTTGTTGATGCCTATACATCTACCATGATAGCAACATCAAGGATAGATGTAGCATGAGCACTTATAGTTTCCCCAATATGGTCCACCACCATTTCCATTACTATCTCTTGGCTCTTTTGTAGCATGACCAGGATTTTTGCTTCTTTGTCTCATTTCAACATTATAGATAAGGTTACTACATTCCCAAAAATTTTGGGGAATGCTTATCCTAGAATGAATACAGTAACTTCTCTAGCATTAGGATTAGACAGATAGGTGTCTAGTTCCTTTATTCTAAGGACAACAATGTCATTTTGCTATCTAGCCTACTAATGGTTCTTATGACCTTGTTTAGGTGGCTTATGGCTGGACAGTAGATTGAAGATTCTCCATTGCCTTCAAAGGCTTACTATTATTATAGAAACTACTCTCTAAGCTTCCTTAGTCATTTTGCAACTACCAACATTTTTGGTGTTGTCTCTCATGCTTTAGGTGGTGGTGGTGGTGATTGCTCCTCTTTTTGAAATTTGACTAGAGCTTTATCCTTTATCATCTCCTACCAAGATGTGGCAGGATCCCTATGAATCATATCATTTGAGTAGTAGGCTATACCTCTCCTTTTGTAAATTTTTCTAATTAAGCATGGGAACATAAATGTCTTTCTATCTTTCCAATTCTCCTTGAAACATTTTTCAATCTCAAGAAAGATGAGTTCTGGTAGGTTGACTAGGAATTTTCTTCTTAGAGTTATACATGCCTGGGCGAAGAAGAGTGTGACATTGCTTGGACTCACTAATAGATTAAAGTGATAGGTTGTGATTTTAAAATATGATACTCTACCTTGGTGATGGTATCATACTCATTATGGTCTAGTCCATAGCATCACTAAACTCACTCTTTTTTAGCCTCTAGGTTTACTTAGGTAGATAACTCTACCAACTTTTCCCTAGTGTTCAACAACTCAAGAGCTTCTACAATGGCCTTAACTAAGTAGGAGATGATGATGTTCTTTATTTTAATAGTAACATCTCCTTTTTTATTGTTCCAAAAGATGTAGGTTTCTCTCATGTACCATTCCTCACCATTGAAGA
This sequence comes from Gnetum montanum, assembly GCA_015680685.1. Lineage (NCBI taxonomy): Eukaryota > Viridiplantae > Streptophyta > Gnetopsida > Gnetales > Gnetaceae > Gnetum > Gnetum montanum. The sequence goes on from MNCI01002932.1 coordinate 215,920, forward strand.
GAATGGGCCATAGTAGAGACCCTTGAAGTTGTGTTCAAACCTCTTTAGGTGCAAGCTTCAAGAATGATTTGAAGTTTAGCTCCTATAGTATAAAGCTTTGAATCTCCTTGGTTTGGACCTTTTCTAGGTAGGATTCTGTAAGTGTGATCTCTATATTATGTCTTGGTTTTGGGACTTTATCTTACCTATATTGGATTGTTTTTGCTATAGGAATCTATTTTAAAAATTCCACCTTAGTCTCCTCTCATAGGGATTTGGTAGCATGAGTAGCTTTGGTTGCTTACTCTTGTGGTTGTTGTTGCTGTTGTTATCGTTGGTTCCTTCCTCTTCATTGTTACTTTCACCTAGGTTATGAAGGTCCTCCTACCTATGATCCTCTTTTGGGTTCCATCTGTGATCATAAACATAATCCAAGATTAGTTTCTTAGACATGGTCTTTGTTTCTTTTGGATACCCTTGTTTTTTCAATTGGTTATGTTTATTGATTAAACTTTGAAATTTCATTATTAAGTCCTTATTTAGTAATTATAGGTTTATGATATTATTTTATTCATGTTCTAAAGGAGGTTGATTATTGATATTATATCTTGTGATCATTAATTTAATATTATTTTAATATCTTATTCTAGGGAGTTAGAAAAATTTCTTAAATTTTTTTTTGTAAAACCTTAGTATTTGATGCCGCCACAACATTAACTATATCTTTAGTAGCTTGAGGATTGAAGAATGGGTAAAATTAGGTAAGTGGTGTAAAATTTATGGTTCTTGGAAGGCTCTTGAGCTTTGAAGAATGACAAAAAAAATCCTTGTGTGTTTAGAAGAAATTGTGAAAAATAAGCTAAGTGTCATGCATATATATAGTATTTTTGTCATGTGTTGATAGGGATGCATCAACGGGGCTGCATTGACTCTTTTCATTACATTAATGGGGATACATTGACATAGCTATTTGTAGTTATATTTTTTACTTGAGATATTTAGAAATTTTTATTTAGTTTAGGATTAAAACAAGATCCAAATAGAAGCCAAAAAAATTGGAGAATCATAGCAACAACATAATCAAGGTTATGATTCACCAAATTGAAGCAAATTGAGTATGTGAAATGAGTGATTTGGAAATGTTATTGATGCAAGAATAGAGCAAAAATTTGATGTTTCAAGCTATCAATATGATCAAATGTGCAATTGATCTATGGTTAGAAAATTGAACTTAAGGTAAATCAAAAGAGATGCAAGTGGGTCCTCCCCAAAGTAGGCATATGCCTAATATGGCCTTGCATAATCTCATCACAAGGACTCTGTAGGTATCTAGAATGATGAATGGTTATTTTAAGTTAAATTCCATACTCATATGAGTAATTGTCTTAGGATTTTGCAAATTAGAAGACAAAACTATTAATTCACCATGGTATGAGGTAGTGAGGTGATAGAAAGTGAAGTGAGTGAATGATAGATATAGAATGATGGATGAATAATTTGCATCCTATTCACACAAGATCCTTGGTGAATTTTATAATTAAGATGATTTGATATAGGTTTGTTCCAATTCTAGACCAAGAACATTCTAATCATAGTGACCTTGCATTGACATATTCCTCTTCTTCTGCCATCAAGGGCCCATGAGAACCTCAAAGAACAACCATCACTTCAAGAAAAGAAGAAAAGAGAAGAAGAAAATAGGCTAGACCTTAGTTAGAGAGGTGCCTTTAGGCATGGGTAACATGTCTTTCCAGACCGATAACCAGTGCTTGTAGCACATGAGATTATCTAATGGGTGTGCTTTGAATTCTTGTTATTGTTTTTCTATGAGAACTATACCATGCAAAGACATGCTTCCCTTTTATGATCAATGGTAGGAGTGATGATATACCAATGAAGAATCATAGAACTTAAGAAGGAAGTCAAGGAAAGAAAATAATAAATACCCTTGAGGTCACACCCTTTTCCAGTCTCACTTAGTCCTTGCCAAGTTTTTTGAATAACAAGATCACATGTTACTTTTTGTTTTAATGTGAAAGAACCTTCATGGTTCCATGATGTAGACTCTGCATGGAATAGATGGAATGAGTAGATTTCATGGATCCACTACTTGATATCATTAGAAAATTAATAGATTATTAGTAGAGAAAATAGCCTAAGGATAAAATTAACCTTTTATTAATAAATCATAATTGTGATAGCTATGTTTAACAATTTTCAAAAAATTTGCAGTAGCAATGAAACAAAATCTAAGATTTCAAATAGGACTAAATGAAAATAATAAGAAAATAACAAATAAAAAGGAAAATATATAAATTAATTAATAAAATATTAAGTGGAAAAATTATAAAGAATGTTATAAAATAAAAAGAAGAAAAAATTATTTATTCTCATTAATGTTTTATGGTAGGTGGATATCTCCCCCATGAGTAAGTTGGAAGGAGGAGATTCAAAATATGGAGCATACTTATTCTTAATCAAATGTGTTAGTGTTGTTGTTGGTTACTTGGAAGACCATAAATGGTTTAAGTTATGCGATGTTGACTATCATGTGCTTTTGAGAGCTTGTTTGGTGGTAAATTACCATAGTCATCAAAGAAAAATTTGAATGGATAATGTAAGGTCTTGCACATAATATTTGAAACTTAGTTTTTTGTGGCACATGCGTGGGATTCTAATAGAGAGTCTTATCCCCTGATTTGAACATCAATATTTTGATTGTGCATCATGATGTTGATTATTGTGTGCCTTGTGTACTTTATTCATCATAAGTAATACTCTTTGGTTTTCATCTAGCATGTTGAGTGTTATGAGTCATTATTTTTGTACTAAGTTAATGTCAATGTCAAGCTCACATGTAGTTGTGAGTGTACGGAGCTCAGTTTGAATTACTAGTTTAGGCAAATTTTCGTATCCTAACTCATAGGGAGAGTAGCATATAGGAAGTTTCCATGTTGAGCAATATGAACAAAGGGAATTTTTGAGTTTTGTGCTCCAATGTTTCCTATATCTACTAATGGTTCATGTTATAATTCTTGTGAGTTCCCTATTGGTGACCTTTACTTGACCATTGGCTTAGGGGTGATAGGGTGTTATGAGTTTATGTTTCACCCTTAAGAATTGCATTAACTTATGAAAAGTAGGACCTATGAAATATGTTCCATTGTCTGAAATTAGTGCTTTAGGTATACCAAACCTGTTTACCACCCATTTTTGGAAAAATTGGGTTGTAGTGGTAGATGTATAATTCGATACAAATGTAGCTTCAACCCATTTGGTATAGTAGTCAATGGTAGCTATAATATGTACTATCCCTTTAGACATGGAAGTTATGGATTCCATAAAGTTAATTCTCCAAAGGGTAAAAGACTTTAGTGGTTAAATCCATTGTTGGATTCCTTCCACTCAAATGATCATTTCTCCATCTAATTGACATCTCTCACATGAATGGGAGAAATGGTGATCATCCCTAAATATTGTTGATCAAAACTCTCCTGATATGGGGAATTTTATGGTTGTCCTTCTTTCTATGTGGTGGCCCCTGAAAGGACCTTTGTGAGCATCTTGGAGGACTCTCAATTGATCTGTGTTAGGTACACACCATCATGCTAGGTCATTGGTAGAAGCCTTGTAGAGGTTCTCTTCTATCTCCATGTAATGTTTGACTTTGTGAAGAAACTACTATTTCTTTCTATGATCTCATTCAATAGGAGTCTCTTATATGAGTAAATATGAGAGGAACTCATAATACCAATTTGTGACCCTTGGTGCTTGAACTTTCATGAACTTAGCAAAGAGAAGTTCATCTAGAAATTAATTAGATAAATGTTCTTCATCCCCATTCCTATCCCATCTTAATTAAGAAAAATAATATAAAATTATATTCTCGGTCTCTTTTCTATCCATCATGATGAGATCCAATTCTTGTAAGATCACCAACCACCATATAACTTAGGGGCTTATCATTGGTTTATTCATTAGGAAGTAGATTACATTGGGGTCTGTATGCATAAAAATTTGGTATTCAAGCACATAGTGTTTGAATTTTACTAAGCAATACACCATCATCTTGAGTTCCTTTTTAGTGGTGTCATAGTTGAATTATGTACCCATAATGCTCCTACTTGCACAATGGATATAATATGGACATTTTTTTATCATCCATTTATGTAAGGATTGCTTTGAAGCCATTGTTAGTTATGTTTGTTATGATATGAAATGATTTGGGCCAATTTGGTGCACATAGAAGTGAAGTTTCTACAAGTTTTTGCTTTAACTATTAGAATGCTTGTTCACATTCCTTGGTCCATTGAAAGACTGCATCTTTCTTAGTGAGCTCTACTAACGTTTTGATGATTTTAGAGAAATTTTCAATGAAGCACCTATAGTAATGCATATGACCAAGGAATGATCTCACATCTTTAATAGTTTGAGATTGTTTGATTATTCCTTGGATGATCCTTACTTTTTTAGGGTCTATTTTAATTCTTTTCCTTGAAATCCTATGTCCCATGACAATGTCATCTTGGACCATCAAGTGACTCTTCTGCCACTTGATCCATAGGAGTTTTTCTACACATCATTTTACTACTTGTCTAAGATGGTCCAATGTCTGTTCGACATTAGTTTCATTGGTAGAGACGTTATTCCTGAAGACTTCCATACTACTACCAACCTACAATTAAAGGATGCTTAAAAGTAAGCATTGGAAAGTTGCAGGAGCATTACAGAGACTAAAAGACATCTTCTTATATATAAAAGTTCCCCAAGGACTTGTGAAAGTTATCTTGGTCTAGTCTTCAGGTGCAATTTGGATTTGATTATAATCATCATAATAATCCAAAAAAAATAGGAGTTATGTCCTACAATTCTATCCAATAATTGATCCATAAATGAAAACCAAAAATGATCTTTCAATATGGCTATGTTTAATAGCCTAAAGTTTATAAAGATCCTTCATTATCCTCCTTTTTTGGCATAATAGCAACTGTACTTAGCTAGTTCCTATCGGCCATAGGATAGATGAATCCTAACTTAAGAAGTTTTTGAAATTCATTTTTATCAACTTATTCCAGCTTTGGATTTAGCCTTCTTTACAACTACTTCTTTGGCTTAATGATAAAGTCTATATAGATTTGGTGTTGGCATATGCACGGATCAATTCTAGTCAATTTATCATATGACTAGGTAAAGTCTATTAATCATTTGTTTATAACTTTTAGCAAATTTACTTTTTGTTCTTTAGTAAGATTGACATTGAGGATTATTGGCTTGCCATTATCAAGAAATGCATACTCTAGAGTTGCTGGTAAAGTTTTGAATTCAAGGAGTTCTCATTTAGAGTTATAAGAAATTTACAACTATCCCCAATCCATTTCTACTTCAATGTGGAAGAGGTAGTTTTGGATTTGCTCCATTTCATCCATCTTATTAATATAATCACTTATGAAAAGCTTAACTGGTTTCATGCATATTGTTGAGTTAGAGAGGTATCATATGTTGTTAGCAATTGGATCCCCTCTTATTTTGTGGCTATTGTGTACATGCACCTTTGAGCTTTTAAAATTTTGACATACTTATTGCATGTTGTGATGGATGTGCTCTTTACGGTCCAAATTTTTTGTATGTAATGACATCCTGTGTCACTGTACATGATGCATGGAAACCTCTTCTTCTTTACTTTTGCAAAGTTATTTTTCTTGAAGATTTCTAAGAAAAGGTGTCAGAACCCTAGCTTGGCATTAATTATGCTTAGCCAAGTGCTTCCCATGATAATTGGGAAGTTTCCTTTATAGTTTTCCACATGGATTATTAAGAAATCTTCTAGATAAGATCATTAACAAATGGTGGTTACAATATCCTCCACTAATCCCAAGGGAATGGTGATGGATTAATCATTGAGCTCTAATTTGATATTACATTTCATTGATGAAGGCAGGTTCCAAGTTTTATATATCTCATGGTAGATTAGGTTGACCCTAGAACCTAAGTCTAGTAGAGCTTTACAAGGATCATTTCATGCAATTTGTAAGTAGATTAGTGAACTTTTGAAATTAGATATTTTCCTTAGAAAGTTTCCTTACTTAATCTAGTTAGTATCTACATGAGTTAACATGACAATATGCACATTTTGGGATCTTTGGTTTGTAGGAAGCTTGTTGATAACTTGTGAAATAGTAGCAAGGATTACCAGTCATGGATACTTGCAAGGGCTTAGGGGGACTATTAACTCTAAAGAAAACCCTTTTCCTAGGCTTACATTCAAAACCACTAAAATTATAATCTTGCTATAAGTTCAAGGCCCTCTTGGTATTGCATTACTAAGGTTGCAATGGAATTTCTCCTTACATAGGTATTATAGGTGAGAAGGGAGTAGAATTAGACAGTGTGGAATGTTGTTATGGATAATGAGGATAAGTAGAAGGAGACTCAACTCACGAAATGAAGTATGGTTTGCAAATTCATGAGGAGATATGGATTGTTGGACATAGTAATCATATGGGTTTGGCTTATGGAAAGGATAGTATGGGTTTTTCCATTGTTGATAATAATCATGAAGTTGAGGTGGTATGTTAGGTACTTTATTCTTGTGTTCTTGCACTATAGAATGTGGGAATCAATCAAATGGAGGATTGTGGGTTACATGAGGGTAAGGTTGCTAGAATTATGATGAATAAAACTCAACATTAATTCACTCTTAAAGAAATGATCATCTTCATTCAAATTCAATACAATAATCTCATTTCAATAATATCATTAAACTTAATTCTATATCTTCAAAATTTCTGAATGTCTATCTGTATATCTATCTCTCTACATATCTTTATGTATATCTATATCTCCTCTTATATTTTTGCTTTAATTTGGCATGAAAAAACTTTGATTAATGGTTGCAATAAAGTTTGGCTAACATCTATGACTTGGATGTGAGTTGTAGCTAGGTCATAACTCCTTGCTTGAAGAAGAATCATCGAGTCAGTTAACTACTATGAGGAACTATGATTAGTAGTCTTAGTCAATCATTTCCAATGATCAAGTATTCAAATCCTAATGATCTAGTAACCAAATTAGATCAAAAGGTTCATAGTGACTACAATATGGATGTGAGTTATAGGGACTTACATTGATGGATTTACATTTCTATTACAAAATGAGTTATGAGTGGCTGCAAACTTCATTTGAAAGAAACATGGATGTTGCAAGCTCATGTAGGTTACATGAGCATGCAATATCTTACCAAACTCAAATTCAACATTCTGTGTTGTTGCCATCTCCATTCAAAGCTAACTCCAATTGTTTCTCAGTCCTCAATCTTTTGAAATTAACTCTTAATAGTTGTAGGATAGGCATTGTTTTCTTAATGAGTTTGAAACTTATTGGAAATTAAATTATGAGTGAAGACACTAAACTGTGGATTGCATAAAATCATAGCTGCCCATCCAAGTCTAAAAGATGAAGGAAACCAAGAGCAAGGAGCATCAATTCATGTCCTAACATAGCCCTCAACTAGTTCTTTATTGTCCTGATAAAAGAAAATAGAAGAACACATGTGAATTGATGGGAATACAATAAATAAGAAGCACATAATAGAATTAATCCTGCCTATCATAACATCTAAAAACATACACAAGAGAAAGAAAAGAAGAAGTGGGAAATAAGAGTGCTCAAGAGTAGTTGAGCCTTCCCTTGAAGAGGATGTAGGAGCATGTGTTGAAGGAGGAGGTTAAGGTGCATCATCACCTACCTCCTTACTCATAAAATCCTCTTCTATCACCTCATCATCCACCTAGTTTGTAGCACCAAATGATCTAGCCTAGTTTGCATCAATGATCAGGAACCCCATGGGTATAAACTTTGGAAGTACATATTTACCAAGCTCTTGGTAACTAACTATCTAGTGCAACTCCCTTATCTCGAAAAGCAAATGATGCTCCAAGATCTCCACATTGGAGGCTAACCAATATTGTCTCCTCTCAAGTTAATTGCAGTGAGCATGGAGACACATCTCCATCTCATTACAATGTGTAATGAGACTCACCTATAGGGCATCCAATTTGGCCATGAGCCAAGTTTTGGCTTTCATCAAAGCCTAGTTAGCACTGACCATACCCTCCCACTACTATGGCTATTATATGTTAGCATAGTAGGCCTTCCAAGTGGCCTTACCTTCATCTCTAGGGACACGTGGATTAGGAATCCACTAGACCTCCTCATTCCATGTCCTGGGTAGTTGCTGAGTGTAAAAGAGACATTCCACATTTGGAAACTAGTCCTTTCCCCATGCAAAAATCTCCTTGATGGGTAGGATAGGTGGTTAAATCCAAAAATGCTAATACAATGCCAAGATCACTGATGAGAAGGGAACCCCATTGGCATCTCAAACTACCAATTCCATTCTGGATAAAAAGATAAATGGATAGTTGAGTGTGTAAGGATACTTTAAGTCACTCCTCACCAACATGCTAAAGGACCTGACATATGTCAAATGAGAGCTGCTAAGAATGTTTATCACTACCCTTGTAAGAACCCTCCTTTTAGAAGAAAGGTTCTTGTAGGAACATTCTATCTTATCCATGGCTACATCATGGAAGAGCTCAACTAATCAAGTCCTCCGTTCTGATGATGCTATTACAAATTGTTGTTTGATTAATCCTACCTACATCTCAAGAACCTCAAAAATTAGGGCCTCACTGATGTCATAGGACCTTGTGCCAATGTGAAGAGTCCATGATGCATGCAAGGTCCTTTAGAATATCAGGTAGAGCTGATAAGCCTCTTGGTCATAGAACACCTCACCTCCTATCAAGAAAATTTCAAGTTGTGCACTATCAAAGAAGTTGCAACCGGTGAATTCACTACTTTCATAAGGGACTTGAAGTTCCTAGGTGTTCTCAATGGCACTGTAAGAAACTTCACCTCCCGACACTCGCACTCCAAATGCTCTATGTGCTCCTTATGAGTGCATTCTTGCTCCTCATCTTGAGCATGTTTCCGTGCTATTGGATTTGTAGCTACTAAAGATTATTGTTGAGTATGCCCCCTCTTATAATTGGATACAAGAGAAGTTCCTTACTACATGGAACATTAGTACATACAATGATAATATAATGCATAAAAGAGAACATGAAACAAAATACAATCAAAAGAATAATATCAAAATTACAAATAACATAATGTAAATGAATTACAAAAGGTACAAAAAAACTATAAAAATCTACACTAGCAATTTCCAAATCTTAACAATATTAGTGCCCCTAACAAGGTCTATGTTGTCCACAACATATATACCTAGTGTAGAGAAGGAAAATAAATATTCATGGTAGTAATACAATTTTGAATTATGCAATAATAAATCTATTTAAGAACTAATAATGGATTCACTACTATAGCATAAATGTATTACACAATGAATACCACATTGAATATCATACTATTATATGTTTCTTAAATTGAATTTATTGTTTTCCCAGTTCTAGCTTAGAGAAAGCCCAAATTGATATTGAACTATTTATAACCTAGGATAACTACAAGAAAATATAATGCCCACTCTTAATAAAATTCCAATTTTTATTGCTCATGCACATATCCTAGCATTATCTTGCTATAGTAGATATGATTATCTTAGTTTCTAACTACGTATTTAGCAAGAACAAGAAGCTTCTAAAAGAAAACAAAAAAACCTAGTTCTATACAACATTCAAATTCATAAACAATGCTTGGAAGTGAGTTCCATGGATCATGGTCTTGAGCAATATTAGATCGTTGAGACCTACGTCCTTTTCCTAATCATACATATGGACCTCTTTCTTGTGAAGAGTTGGGTCCTAGTTATATTCCTCTACAATCTCCCTTTTACATAGTTCTCTTTCTTCCCTTGCAACTTATTTAATTAGCCTTTTGTATCTAGTGGGCTGTCAACTTTGATAATTTCCTTAGGCATAGATCCCAAGATTTTCCCTTATTTTATTACAAATCCCATATATGATGTGACAAAGTTGCTCTTATAGTATCTACCCAATGCTACTTTTAGGGATTCATAGTTTTCTTGCTTCCATCCTTAGATCTTTTTTCTTAGATTGGATACTCTTAAATAGTTTTTTAATTTCTCATTGAAGAGCTTAAGCATTATGAATCACTAGTGAATTGAATCTGATTCTAATGATCTATACCAGCTTTCAACTTCTATTATTTTCCTAGGAAAGAAGTTAAGCTTTTGTCACTTACTTTTGATATTTTGTAAGGTGTAGGCATCATGGAAGGCTTGTAGATGATGTTGTGGATTAGAATTATAGCCTTTCTCAGATTTAGAAATGTTATTTATATCAAGCCATTAGATGCAACTTTCTCTTTGATTCCTGTGAGGTATTTGAACTACCTCCATCATCTATATCATGCTTCTAGTAGCCAATAAGGAGTCATCATCATCATACATGTCATGGTGATAATGTATATTTTTATTTTTCTGATTATAATGATCTCTTCTATGCTCCATTTGATACCTAGTATCTTTTCTTTGATTTCCATTTCTATCTCTATCATGACCCCTTAGTAGAGCTCTATCTTTATATCTATGTTCATCTTTGTTAGAACTAGACGTTGAAGATGTAGAGAAAGATGGTGGACTAGGAGACTTTCCATGGCTTCTATATCTCCTCCTATGGTTCTTGATTCATCTCTTTTAGGTTTGGAGAAGGTCCTAGGCCTTGAGGCCCTCCTTGTTCTATGACTTGTTCCATCTCCTCTAGGATTTTCTATGACAGTTGAACATAGTCCTTAAATATATTAAGGATCAGAATGAGCATATGAGATCCTTGCTTATAGTGTTTAATTGTGATGCTCTTCAATATATATCCTATCCTTTTTTCTATTAGAGTTATTGTCATGTGATGGATTATCGGTCCTATGTAAATGAGACATGATTTTAATTAATAATGTATATTTTGCATAAAATATTAATATTTTCTAAAAAATAAATTATTAATGCTTTTACAACAATCATTTATAATATAACTAATCTAGATCACTAGCACCATCCTTAGCAATGGTGCTAATGATGATTAGTGGGTATTCCCTATGTGCAACCATACAAATCACAAGCATTGATTGTAGGTCATTGTCTTCCCACTTGAAGTACTAGTAGCTTTATTACTTATGGTTTAATTCAAAGTGAGGCATATGATTATGATGTTGTGCGGCTATGGATAAGTTATATGAAATCATGAAAGTTAATTATTTAATTAATGTAACTAATAATAAGAAGATAAATCCTAAACTATCCTAAGGGTGATAAGTGTGTGTTCCCCCATTACTGGGATCACCAAGTATTGTGCTAATGGATGAACCAAGTAATAATGTTGCTAGAATTACCAAACAAAAATGTTTTTACACTCAAAAATCGTCACACTAATTCCGCCAATTGATTAACATGCATGGAAATGTAAATATTACCTAAACACATAGAAAGTAAATTACATTGAAAGTAAATATATTTTAAGTCAAATTTTTGCAATTAATATGAATAAATCTCGACCTTATTATTGTTCATGGAATGTATCCAAGTATAATGCTACTCAAATAAGATGTTGTACAATTGACTCAAATCCACAATGCAAGCACTCACTAACTACTTGCTAAGATTATAGAATAAAACTACAAGAGTATGACTACACTATTGACCAAATAATACCAAATATGAGATGGGTTCTTGCATATTTATAGGTGAATAAAGGCATTATGTTGATAGGAATGTGCTAATTTATTTGGCTATGTCGATGGAGATGCATCGATGTAGCTAAGTTATAGTAGATGTGATATAACATATACGATATAACATCTAATACAAACTAAACTCAACATTTCCTTCCTTTCATCTTTTAACATGCATAATTGTTGGATTGGTTTGAGTGTTAAAGTCTCCATGACATTAATATTTCTAAAATGTCTACAAGTTTTTCTTACTGGTTTTCTAAAGTGTTACTATTCAAGATCCTCATAATGGTTTTCTTAAATTTTCTGGGATTAATGGCCATCGTGTTTTTCCATGTTGGTCCAAAATTGTGTATACTCTTATTTGTTCTAATACTAATATTTGGCCAAAATTCAATTATCTTTAGAAGATTAATCATAATGTGTAGTTATGGAAGCAACGGATTCAGAAGATATGGAATGCCACTAGTCCTTCAAAAATTAGACATTTTTTGTGATATTTGATTCATCAAGATTTTCTTATTAGTATTCAATGCTCTCATTTAGGTGTTCATGACCCAAGATGTCATATTTATAATATGGAAGACACATTTATCCATTTTTTTTAACTTTTCCCCTTGCTTAAAGATCTTGGACTTACTGTAGTAGGTATTTACATGGCTTTCAATCAAGATTAAATGAAGTTTTATTTGGTGGCACTCCTCAACTTCAAGAAATTCTACTTCATACTTGACATTTCTTTCATCCACTTATTCTTTATTCCATCTAAAAGTTTCGATGTAATGTGGTTTCTCACAAAGATTCTTTCACTAATTTTTTTCCATTGTTAGTTCAAGATGACATCATTCAATGGTTGATGTTTTAGCTGAATTTCTAAATGTTTCTCTAATTAGTTTTTTTTATTAATAAGAAGCCTTTTATAGAGAGTAAAAATCCATTTGGGTGCTTTTGAATTATGGCAAGATCTAATCTTCTTCCTACCCAAGAGTATAGGTTTTTTAGGATTGGATGTAAGGATGAAACCTTGAAAAGGCCTTCAAAACTGTTGGCCTTTTTTTTTTATTGTTTTTGAGTTTCTCCTCTACTTCTTTACTTTTGTACTCTAAATTTTGTATTTTTAATATATCTATTTTTTAAGGTCTGACACCCATAATGAATCCTATGTATACTACTTGGCTAGTCTAATCATTATACCTATTTGTCCAAGTTTCAATCTAAGCCCATGTCTTTGCTAGTAATATTACATTGAATCACCCTAGGTTTACTACCATAAGACCAACCATAACCACATGAAAATACCATCACTTTTCAAGATAAAAATAGGAAATAAATATTACATTCATGTTATAATTAATTAGTTAAAACATTTAGCAATGGTGTGATTGATAGAGTTTTTCTATGCCTCCATCTTGTCTAGTTCATACCTGCATAGTTTTAAGAAGATAAAATATATTTGAAGTAAAATGTTTGAAATACTAAGAAAGAACAAAATCTTAATAATTAAAGAAATAAAATAAAGCCAAACTTAGTAGTGCAAATGTGACATTTGATAAGTACTTTCAAGTCATCATCATCATCTTAAGCCTTATCTCAACAAAATGGGGTTGACTACATGAATTATTTTTCATGATTAACCTCTATGAAAAACTAGATCTTTGTTTATTTGCAAATTTTTCAAATCATCTTTGACTATTTTTTCCCCATATCTTCTTTGGTCTTCCTATTTCCTAGAATAGTGATATAGCAACCTTTGTTTAGGCTTATTGTTAGATCTTATTTGCATATGTCCAAGCCATCTAAGCTATCATTCTTATTGCCTTAATAAGTACTTTTTAGTAATTTTCAAAAATGGTGGTTGAACTGTTACTGCTAATGTTGAGTTCAATCCAACTCTATGTGATAATTTTTTTAAGATTTTCAAATATGGGAAGCAAAAGGAATAATAGAATTGATATTATATATATTGCCTCTGCACATGGAGGGTAGTGAATTTAATTGATAGAAAAAGCTATACCTTCCCAAGTTGTGAAATCGAAATTGAGATTTGGAATTTGGAACAAAATTGTTTCAATAAATTTTTAAATATGAAAGTAGAAGGAATACTAGAATTGAGATTATACATATTTCCCCTGAACAAGGGGGGTAATGATTTCAATTGATAAAAAAAGTTATACCTTCCTAAGTTGTGAGATCTAAAATCTAAATTAATATTTGGAATTTGGCACATAATTGTTCACTAAATTTTCAAATGTTTGTTAAAGAAATTTTAATAAATTTTCTATTTTTGAGAAGAAGCCCCCAAAAAGTGCTATCTTAACAAAATTCTACAAGATTCAAAAGATAATGCAGATCATTGCAACCATGCCAAACAGATCAGTAAAAGTGTAGGATCTATCTATAATGCAGTGGAGTGTACAAACATAGAAGGGTAGAAAGAACCAAACTACGATAGCAAAATTCCCTGAAAAATAGTCAAAGAGAGTACTAAAAAGAATAAGAGATCAAAACCAATATCAAAGAAAAAACACAATCTTCTAAAGCTAAAGTTCAAGGTAGGGCTAAGAATCATTGTTTCCATCAACCACTAGTTCTTGGTGCATTATTTGGCTAAGATCATGCAAAGCACTATATTTGCTGAGTGAAGGTGGTAGAGGTGGTAGAGAACTTAAACCAATTAGGCCTAGATGATTCCACATGGCAAGCAAAACTACACATATCTCCATCATCACATCATGCATATAAGATATCATCTACATGTGGCTAAGAACCACAAAGTGTGACAAATCCACACAAACCAAGGTTCACATGACCTCAGGCATAGTTGCATGCTTGTTTCTAAGGGTACCAATGTTCTAGTCAGAAAAATCATTGTCTTGCATTTTTATCATGGTAGAGATACTCTCCTATATCTAGTGACTCTTTGGGGGTTTGTAACACGTCTTACTCCAACTGTTGTAGGGATTAAGGCATAGAGTTGTCCTACACATTATGCTACTGCATAGCCCTTCACACATTAACAAAGATAAATAACGAAACCATCAACATGTATTTTTTCAAAGGAACTAACATGAGTGAGTAGAGAGACAAAACTTAACATGTAGGGAAAAGAATCCCAAGCTTGGAATTAGGGGAATTGTTCAGGATTAGAGTTGATGAGGGGCAAAGGTATTAGGGACTGAGCTTCAATGTTATGTGGAGAACTGTTCTCATTGATATGGATTGAAAGAGCACTAAAATTACAAATGCAATTGCAACTCAAGGAAAACCAAGATAGATATGTAAAAGACTCAATTGATTTCATTATTTTTTCTACCAATTTCACCAAAATCAAAACCAATCTCGTCTAAATCAAAATCAATGTCATCATTGGGTAATTTCTATTTCATTTAAAATTTAAATTAATTTCACTCATTCTCTAAATCAATTTTATTGCTACATCAATTCTGTTAAAACCATAACCAATTTCAACATCTTACATATGAATTTTGTTCATCTTATAAAGAAAATTCATTTAATGTACTAAAAAAATTCATTGTTAAAACAATGACTATTTTTAGCTTTTGAAAGTAAACATTTGTAAATGAATCTCAATCTATGGGATTTGTATAATGCATTTTATGGTCCTAATTATTCCCAAAGAATTTTTGCATAGCCAAAAATGTGCAATGTACCAAAGGATTACAATTTTTTCTTCAAAAGACTAACCTTGTAAAGCAGCAACAAACAAACCAAAGGTGCTATTTTTGATGCTGAAACTGCTAACTACATAATGATACAATGAACAAATTACTGCTATACATACTGAATCAAGTTATCTCAATTTTTGACAGGCCATGACATTATAGAAGGTGATGAGTGACGAGGTACCCCTACACTCAACCATATGAATACGAGCGTTGCATGCACGATCCAGCCGAACTTCGCAAATGGACTAGTTGTGGCATCTAGATCGTTATCCTTAGGTCACAGTTCACTGTCTTCCCACCTAGACTAGTATTAGCTTTGTCACATATGGTTTAGTCTAGAGTGAGGTGTATGATGTGTTTCTAATCTAATGCTACTCCTGAAGACAATGGAAGATAATATTAACTAAGCTAGGAGAGAAGGGTGAGAGAGAATCTAGCTAGCCTAAGTGCAATGAGCATCCATTCCTTAATTATTCGTATACATCTTAGACTTCGTGCATGAATACCACTGGGAGTACCAAGCATAGATCCTAGGTATGCT
>MNCI01002932.1:232310-255051 GCA_015680685.1 Gnetum montanum
CCTAGAGTTTCTCCTCTTGTAAGGCCTTGAGTGCCTTGGCATGCGTGTTAGTTTGTGCTTGTGCCATAGAGGCATCCCAGTCAACCTTCTCTTTTTCTTTCACCACCCTTTTATTCTTTGTCAATAGTTTATTAAGTTACTTAGTTCTGAAAGTGACCAATTGGTTCTGAGAAACCTTTGGCCCTATATTCGGAAGGTTTAATACTTCTGAAATGGCTTGAAAAAAGAAATCAACAGTCACACCACAATTGTTAACCATGGTGCCTTCTTCTTTGTTGTGCCAAAATTGGTACGTTTCCCCTAAGTACCAGGCACCACTTTCAAAGAAGGTAGGCCATAATGGGGACCCTTTGAGGTGATCCCTAATGGCCTCTAGAGAAAATTCTATGAAAGTTCCAAAGTTTAATTCCATGATTACTATAGTGAATATGGACCTTTCATGGATGGTCTGAACACAATCTTGGGGCAATGTGAGATATCGTCCTTGTTCAGATGCTGCAGCAGCTCCTCCTTCTGCCTACCTTGATTGTACAGTAGTAGGGTCTTCTTGGTGGGTACTAAATGATTGTTCTTCCTGCTTTGCATGTTGTTCAGTAGGAAATTGTCCTTCACCTCTCCTAGGTCATTTGATTTCACCTTGAGTAGGACCTTCTTGTTGTCTACATTTCGGGACCATCTGCAATCACACAGGGTCAATCATTAGTAAGGTTGTTACCAAAGTTAGGTTATACCTTACTGCTTGCCTTAATAGATTTACTTTATTTTCGTGTGATGTTAATTATTGGAAGAACATGTCCCTGAAAGATTATAATGTTGAGTCCTCTTTGCTTAGGTGCTTTCCAAATTTAATTTTTTGGTATAGCTAAGGGGATGAAATTATTTTTGACACATTTTATTCTTAATTTTTCAACTAATTACCCTTAAAGATGTCCTTCGGGTGATGATGAATTTCAAAAAATCTATGCACTATTCGACGTGTGCCCCTCCCCCACGACTAAGCTAAACCCTTCGGGTTCAAGTAGGTTCAAATGGAATGAAAATTAGAGTACCAATAAGCGAGTTATGGATATGAAAGCAAGGGGTGTGCAATCGCGAGTCATANCATCTGGTTGATTGTTAAAGGGTTCCATGGTAATTCAACTAGTTTTGAAGGCACAAAAACTATGATGGTGTGGAATTTATCAATAAAGACCTCAGATGGTAAAGGGGACAAAAAGGCTATGTGATGGTTCATAGGAACGTTTTAATTGCAGGGATAGTAATAAGGGAAAGAATATCATTGACAATACTTTGAGGGTAATAAATGGTGTGTGGAAGATGGGTCATGAGTGAAAATTACAAAAATTATGCAACTAGGTCCTCCCCAAAGTACGTTCCAACCTTTAATGCCCTTGCGTAACCACACTTAAAAGTGTCCGTGGGCACTTGAAGGGTTAAATGTAATCCACACTGATTCCAAAAAACACACACATGTAAATATCACTAGAATGAGGTAAGAATTCTACGTTACACATGACACGAGCTACAATTACATGAATAGTGAGATGAGATGAACTATAGAAGGGATTGTAGAGATTGGGACATGAGGCAACTGACCCAGGGCATAGTGAATCCTGCGTGTAATGCATGATTAAGGTGTCATTAACCCATTGTTCCAAGATTAGGACCAAGTCCATTTCTCTGATTAGTGACACCGCATTGTTTCATCCCATGATGAGTGACTATGAGAGTACCAGAACAACAAAGTGTATGATCACTTGGCATTTTGTTCAAGGGAGGAGTGATTTTTATTTTGTGACACTTCCTTTATTTTTTTTCTTTATTCTCTTTTTTTTTTATTGCTAAATCTAGAGAAGCTGCCAACATTCAGGCATGGGTGCATGTCTTTCCAGTGGGACCTCGTAGAACAACATTGGATTTTTGAGTGCCCTTTTGATTACTCTTACTCCCATTTTTTGTTAGATCTACAAGGATCTTAGTATAATCACGTTGCATGATAACGCCCACAGATGTCACCGAAGAGAATCCTCAAGTCCCCTTGATGTCACACCCTAATCATTCCCTCTTGGTCCATCCTTCTTCATTCTGGGTACAATGAACACAAAGTTAATTTTAAGTTGTTAGAATGTCAAGAATATCACTATAGCCTCAAATAGAACCTCTTATTTGTAGAGTGGATGAGTGGGTGTAATGGGCTCATTGTCCAAATAATTGATCACTCGAGACTCAAAAACATAAAATAAATCTCAACCAATGATCCACATGAGTGTTTTATTCATAGACAAGATTACTTATAAAAAATGTAAAAAGACAAAAAGACAAAAAGATAAAACAAGAAATTGAAAAATGAAAAACTGGAAAACAAAAAGTTGTAAAATTAAAGAAAATGAAAAGTGGTTATTAATCCTGCTTGTTATTAGAATGGGGGATATCCCCCATAACTAATCAGTTGAGGATGGCAAGGATTAATAAATGGAAGATGAGGATCCTTGCATGTTGGAAATATTCAGACCCGGTCATACTTACCTCATCGACGTTCACACACTAGATTATAGTAAGCATAGTGGGGAAATTTATATGATGTAGTTTTCGGATAATGAGTTGATCCAATATGATATTTGGGACCGTTAGATGATATGCAAGGATTGGGATGATTCCTTCCATGGTTGTGTTCATTGGGTTGTATTGTTGTTGGAGTGTGAGTTGGTGGCCTTGATGAAGTAACATGAGGTGTGGGGTTCGAGGATAAGGGTGCACCACAAGGTTGGACTTGTGATGAGTTGGAGGGTGCAATGGACTCGGAATTATGTTGTCCCTTCTTAGGGTCATTTCTAAAGAAGGGACACCTTCGATGTTGCTGAGGTCTCTCACTGTTGTTAACAATATTAGCACAAGTAGTGTTCGTGGGCTGTTGCGATGGTGCAGACACCTTAGGAATAGTTGGCAGAAATGTAGAAGGAGGGAAAAAATGAGAATGTTGAAAGTTAGGAGGGGTATAAGGTGCACAAGGCAGTGGTTGTATTGAGGACATGGGCTGATAATATTGAGGAGAATAGTAGTGCAGTGAGATAGAGTATGTTGACTCGGTTGGGGAAACAGGATGTTGAACCAAATAAGCATTTGGATTCAGATGATATGAAGGGTGTCTCCAGTTTAAAGGTGGTTTCCCCCATGACTGGGATTGTTGCCATTGTGATCGAACACAGTATCTCTGTACGAACTCTAGGTGCAATGTGTTTCCCCAATGCTCATATAAATGTGACAAGATTGGGCATTAGCCCTTGGGGTGATCGTATAGGCATATGTTGCATTCATACGTATGATTGGCAGTTGAGCTCTTATTTTCCTTATCCCTTCTTTTTGATTTTCTACTAATACTTTGTCCTACTTCTTGGGTTGTCAAAATTCTATCCCCAATAATATCGATAAATTCTCCACACTTTTTATACGTCCATTCCAACATCTTATTGATCTTTGCCTCGACTTCTTCTAATGATTGTTGTATCGACAAAGATGGTTCTTTCTCCTTGTGGTAGGTTGATTTCTCCTTTTTATGATTATGGACCTTTGTTAAGTTGAGATTTTGGTCCCGTTGATGTTTTTCAACACTCTCCCATCTATCCATTTCTCCTTCTTCTTTTGCTACCCACTTAATAAGCTCTTGGACTTAATGTGTTTGTAGTTCATATAGTTGACCTTAGGAATACATCCCTAGGGTTTCTCTTGTTGCATCATGCAGCCCATCAATGATATGGTACATTAGCCTTTCCTCAAAAAACCCATGGCTTGGATAGTTATTTAATAATGCATAATATCTTTCTAAGGCCATGTCCAAGGGTTCATGTTATGCTTGTTTCCATCCTTGGATTTGTTTCCTCAAGGCTAACACTCTTGCGTAGGTTTGATATTTTTCATTAAAGAGTTATACCATTGTTGACCAACGTCGTATTAAATTTGGTTTTAACAATCTATACCATACTTTTGCTTGGCCAACAAGTGTCATAGGAAAGAGCTTAAGTTTTTGCCAACTGTTATCAATGTTGTTCCATGCATAGGCATCATAGAAGGCTTGTAAATGTTGATGCAGATCTAAGTCATAGCCTCCTGAGAAATTAGGGAAGTTGTTTAAATCGAGCCTGGGTAGATGGCTCTCTTTATGATGCCTATGGGAGATTCAAATAGCCTCTTGTATTTGTGTTAAGCTTGTAGTGGCTAGTAGGGGTTCATCGTCATCAGGTAAGTTATGCTTTCATGCATTGGAATGATGTTGTTTTCGTTTATGTTTATAGGAAACCCCCACCTCGGGTTGCATACTCTAATCTTCATTATCATATAATTCATTGGTTCTCCAATGAACTAGGTGTGGCATTATTGTAGTCTTGTAGGAGAGGCATGATTGTAAAGTTGTGTGTGAATTCGTATGTGACTTTTTATAATTATTTCTTTCTAAAAGATATATCGTTAAGTCTTGTACAATGACCTTGTATGATATAACTAATCTAGATAACTAGCACCATCCCTGGAAATGGCACCAATGATGAGTGACGAGGTACCCCTACACTCAACCATACGAATACAAGCGTTACACGCGTGATCCAGTCAAACTTCGTAGACAGACTAGTTGTGGGATCTAGATCGTTATCCTTAGGTCACAGTTTGCTATCTTCCCACCTAGACTAGTATTAGCTTTGTCACGTATGGTTTAGCCCAGAGTGAGCTTTATGATGTGTTTCTAATATAATGCTACTCCTGAAGACAATGGAAGATAATATTAACTAAGCTAGGAGAGAAGGGTGAGAGAGAATCTAGCTAGCCTAAGTGCAATGAGCATCCGTTCCTTAATTATTCGTATACATCTTAGACTTCGTGCATGAATACCACTGGGATTACCAAGCACAGATCCTAGATACGCTACTGGGTTACCAAGTAGTCACACTTAAATGCTCGTAATCAAGTCGTACTCATTCCACGTTTAACAAGATTTTAAGGGTGAGAGATATTAACTAAGAAAGAAGTAAATAACAATTAATTAAATGATTAATTAAACTAAGTGAATGCTGCAATGATGAAGTAATCTTAATCTTTATTGTTGGTCATGTGCGTGTCCAAGTACGTCACACTCGAATAAAAGATGTCGTACAATTACAATCATAACACTACGGGCATGCATTAGGAGAAAGGGTTGAGAGGAAAAACTGATAGAAAGTCCCTACTTTAATACTAGGAGCTAAAATCAAAACTTAATACTAAACTGAATTCCTCATCTATCTACCTCTTATTTATAGATGAGAAGACAGGCTACGATATCATGGTCACCCAAATGATGACTCATCAGAAGGTATTTCAAGTGAGACACTCTTTGTAGTTGTGGTTGGGTTTTAGTTTTAGTAAAGCTCAATGGAGATGGAGATGCAAATGGAAATATTGTAATGTCAATCATAGGCCTTTTCAACTTTGAATGCAATATTATGTGCTCTTACCATACAATATAACATATGTGACACTCAAAAAATAGGAGAGCACTTTTTAAAAGTTTTGAACAAATTTGATGAAAAAGTGAAAAAGAAAATAATTAATTTTCCCACAAATGAAATAAGTTTCCTTTAAAAAAAATTGCAAATAAAGAATGCGAATTTGATTTTTGATAAAGTGAAATTGTTATTAAAAAATAACAATTCCAATTTACCAAAGGAGTAATTTTGCATCTTCTTTATGCATGTTAGAAAGGCTATCTAGTTTACTAAGCATTGATCTAACTTTAGCATTATTGGGAGTGTGAAGTAAGAAAAATATGGAGATGTAGCCCTATGTGAGCATAATATCTACTTTGATATAAGTAGCACTAATAGTTATCAAATAATGGACAACTTTACTTATCAATGTCTTAGGAAGATAAGTTAATGTGTGTTAACAATTCTTTAAGAACATCATAATTAACAATTCATGATCTCATGAATTCTCATTGATTGTTTACAAGCATACAATACTTTGTAAACTCTTGTATTCATAAACATTCTTGGTTAAAATTTTTCCTAAGTTAGTCTTACTAGTGAGGCTTGATCCCTTCAAACATTTGTTTATGCCTCAACCTGTCAACATCTTATTCTTCTCATAACTTGGCTTCCACTTCAATTTGTGGGTTCTACTTCATGGATACATAGTTCGCATACTTTTGTAGTTTGTGCTAATAATTCCAAACTACCTTTCAACTTCTCTAACTTTTGTCAAGTGATACTTCTATGGTTCCTTTCTTTGTTAACACCACCTTTGGATGTCTTCTTTTATGGATTCATCTTTAATTCTCATACTAACTTCCTTCACAAGTTCTTTTTGTATTACTCACTCAAACATATGCTTACACTTTAACATTCATAGAAATTGTACTTCTTGTCATATATCTTGGTATCTTTCTGACTTTCCATATGAAACCAATGGTTGTACATCAATTTGATGTATATTGTCTAACACTCCTCTTCAAGCATTAGTTTTGTTTATTTCTTTGGTTGTTAAGAATTGCATGGATATTCTAGAAGGATAATGAAAATAATACATATATTCATGTGGCTAGTCAACACTCTCATATAATAACTTCCTCCCCTTTGGTCATAAATTTGTAGACAAATTGATAATACAAGGGAATGCTAGCATGAAATGAAATATTTTATTATAACATCTTGGAAAATGGAACAATGCATAGTATCATCATGCAATGTTTCACCCTCTAGGAATTGGGATTAGACTTCTTGTTTGGAGCTAATAATTTTGAAACTTTTGACTATAGCTATTCTCCTTCCATGACCTCTTTTGAGGTCTCTTATGCCAAAATGGAATTTTGTTGAAGATCATGTAGGATATTTTTTAGTGTGACATTCTACTTGGTAGCTTATTTTGACTTAATCATGATAGGATCATTTGTAGGATTTGTTGTAGATTTTAACATCTCCTCCAACTTGTGAGTAGTTCTTATCCTTCTTACAATCTTCTTCACATGAACAGTCTTTAATGTTGCAACTTACTCTCACACTACTTCAAACTTCTTTTTCCTTTGACATCCATGTCATGGATTTCTCATAGTCCCCTTTAATTTATGGCCTTGTACTTATTCAAGGGATGTGACTCTTCATGAAGTTGTTGTTTGTTGTAACTTTTATAAGTTCACGATTTGCTTATGACACTAAACCTAACTCTCACTATCTAAATTTTAAACTTCTCATTCTCACCTTTTGGTGGTTCCTTTAATGTTTTTTTTTTTCCAGAAAATTTGGGCTATCTATTAAATATAAACAGTAAAATATAGAATACATCATCCTTGTGAAACAAATCCTAGAATCAACTGAAGGCCAGCCCCTCCAAGACCCAAAATAATGGGTGAATATATCCCCAAAAATCCAAGAACGTGATCGAGTGAAAAAAAATAACAAAATAGGAGGCCCCTCAATCAAAAACTAGTGAGAAGTTTAAATTGAGTTAGCTAGCACTACAATTCTTGTTCTTGAATACTAAACAAACATGTCCTCATGGGGAAGAAAAGTTAAAATGAATCCCTCTTGTTGTCACTTTGATATCAAGGGATTGACTATCTTATATCAAGGAAGGAAGTGAGCTTCAAAGAATTTCAGTAGGCAGTAGCCTTTGTGGCTATAGAGCACAATAGGGCTATGCTGGATACCATTCACAATTAAGAGAGGCATTGGTGTAGATGCTTAACACTCTCTATGTGTCTTTAGGTTGTTTTTAGGTGGGGCGACATTTGTTTGGTGCAACCTGGGTGAGTGTTTTTGGAGGGTTTTGGCTTTTATCTTTCTTATTACTGTTGTTTCATTCTGAATTCTTGGAGAGAATTTTGATGAGTTGGGGAAAAGGGGGAGGGGGGAGGGCATGACTGTTACCCTTATTTTTCTTTTGGGATGAGATGGATGCTCTCTCCTTGTCTTTTTTTATCCTTACATTAAAAAATAACTTTATGATTATGATAATATGATACCTCAAACAACACAATAGATCTTCAAACTAACATAATTCAAAAAGAACCAGAAGACATAGACAGTCGCAAATGCAAATGCAGGGCTATAGTGGGTCCACTACAAATGTTAAAGGCTAAAATGCAAGTCAGTAACCCTACAAGTTCATTTTGTCCAATCACAAAAACTTTCAATTTTATAGCCTACAAAATCTCTCAAATTAGACATCCACCTAAGTTTGGATAAACAAAGCTAGAAAGATATGCAAGATGCAAAACTAGCCACATCTCCACTTTCACCAAACATATAATATTGGAGAGAGAATATTACATCCCTTATTGATGATTTAGTATATAGAGGTTTGATTGACTCAAAATTTATTTGGGGGTTGTTGGAACTAGAAGTAGATTACCATATATACCCCCACAACATATAGCCAACATGAAACTTGAGTAGAATTTAAGTAAAAGTTTATAACTCGGCACTATCCAATGGAATTAAACCTATTACTTGGAGTTTCCAAATCTTTAGTTTTACTTTGACAAAGAAGACATGCATCTTTGAAGCATTTCTTTAAATATGATGTTAAAGGTATTTATGAGTATAGACTGAAGATCTAAAATTTTATGCATTTTCAAATACTGATTGGGGAGGTGATTAGGATGAAAAAATTCCAAATTTAGCTACTATCACCTTTCATGGAGCTAATCTAATATATCTTAAATTAGGAAAACAATGTCTCGTAAGTTTTTCATCTTGTAAAAATAAATTTATTTTCATGTCAAATTATATTCAATACATTCTTTGGTAAGAAACTATATGTGATAACACTTAGTAATAATGCTGTCAAAAGAACATGTGCGATATGTGATAACACTATGTAAGAAACTATATGTGATAACACTGTGTAAGAAACTATATGTGATAACACAAACATCAAATTCTAATTCATCAAGAATGAAGTAAAGAAGGGAGTAATTCTTACAAAACATGTGGTATAAGGTGAGGAACTAGTACATTTTATAACCTAAAGCATCTTATCTTACAAGATACATTATTTGATGAGAAAGATTAGCATCTCAAATTTGATTGAAGAAGAAGACGATGGACAAACTACTAGTTGAATAGCCATGACTCAACAATGTACATTTAAGAAGGGAATGCAAGTTATAGTGTGAAAATGTAGTCATATTTAAAGTCTATTATGTTTCCTATTTTTTTAATGTTTAAAAAGTCTTAAGTCATTTAGGAAAAATGTATTTTAAGAAAATCCTTGTATTTTATTAAAGAAAATTTTTAGAAAAACTTAGAGCTTTTTTTAAAAAAATATCAAATGAAAATAGCTTATCTATATTGGCTAGGTCACCCAAAAAAATCCCCTAATAGAAGAAAAAACAAAGCAAAATATAAACTTGCATCTACATTCTTCTTCTAGAGATAAATATTTAAAGCATCATGCTTTATAACTAAAAATTTAAATTACATACCTAACCAACATTGGCCCCAATTGTACAACATTGGACCCACCCTCATTAACCACCAAAGAAATCCTCAATGACCTATACTAAATAAGTACTATGAAGAAATGTGAAAAGAACCCAATTGTTGAGAGTGCAACAATAAACTAGAAATTTGATGTGAATAAGCAATCTAAGGGGCTGAAGGGCATTCCTCACCTAAGTTGAAGAGAGCTCTAATAGGCCCTAGAGGACCAAGCCCATGTATGCAACAACATACAAGGATAACTTATGTCTAGGGGTAAAAGACCAACCAAGATCAAAGATAGCTAGTTTCTCCCAAAATCTATTTCAATGAAGTGTACTAAAGAGAACACAACACAATGAAATTATAACATAATATAAGGTAGCAACATGATTATTTAATTATTGAGCATAGAGATATGAGTATTTGATTATAAAATAATAGATACATGCCTCAAAAATTAGACCACATAGTGTGTGTGTGTGTGTTATAAAAAGAAATTTGCCACCAAAAATTAAAGAAAGGAAATTTTCAAAATTAGCTCACATTTCAAACACACCTTAGAGAGTACAAGAAGCTACACATATCAAATGCACCTTGAGGATGGTTGAATAGGAATTAGACCTTGCTATTAACTAGACTAAGTTCACTTCTTACTACCCGGCCTCAAGCTAAGGCAACATATCAAAAGCACCATTGTCAGAGTGTTGGGTGTTACTACTAGGGCCTAATGATGAGGTATATTAAGGTATGTCTATTTTTAATTGGAATAAGAGGAATATCTAAATCCATCTCATTAATAAGATTCAAAGCTAGGTTGACTATAGGCACATCATTTTCTTTCAAGGTAGGTGTCTTTTTAGCTCATTAGTCTTGTCTGCTATTACAAGATATGTTGCCTCTATTTGTTTTCCACTAGTTACAGTCATAAATTAATTAATTCAATTTGTAAGAACTTCCTTTGATTTGGGGGAGGTAGGTCCTTAAACCCATTTGTTGTGCTAGAACATTATGGTGAGGCCTAAATAGTGCATGACCCTAGTATATCATGATTTGAATAGTGTAGTTTGACTAGGTAACTAAAGTTGATTCAAAGGCTTGCTTCCTAGGAGAACATCAGTTGGGTTAGACTTATATCCACTAAGTGCCAACCTTGAGAGTACCAAAAGGGAGGCTTAGTCCTCTAAAATGCCCTCAATAAATTCAAATCTATCATAGATGATATGAATGTTCAATTGAATTGCAAAGTGAAGGACCTCTTACTATTGAAATTTATGAAAATTTCTAGGCTCTTGGTCATATGTCATAGGAGTTGGGATTGATTGTTAATTGGAACAAATCTATAGCACACTTATTCAATATGAATGGGATTATGAATGGAAGAATTTTTTGTACCCTAGGGATCCCCCTAGGGACCCTATAGGATTCCTACCTAGGGATCCCCCTAGGAACCCTATAGGATTCCTACCTAGGGATCCCTATATACACTTGGAACCGAATTACCTCTTGGTCTCGGTTTATTTAGAGGATTCAATCTAGAGTGAAGCACTAGACCTCTAGATTCTTAACAAGAAAAGGGAATGTTCTCCTTGCTTCTTCTATCCTATCTACCATGGCTAGGTACATTACCTTTGTTGCCTCTGTACCAAAGGAGGTCATCAACAAAGTCAACTAGATCATTATGCATTTAATTTGGTTAGGAGGGAAAGGAGGTAATCATCTACATCTTGTTTGTTGGGAGAAGGTTGCTAAGGCCAAAATCGCAAGGGGCCTTGAGGTGCTAACTTTTGAAGATTCTATTATGTTAGGGTACCAAGGTCTCATTAACTGAATTTTAGCAAATGATCATGAAGATATTTTGTGGATATCTATACTTAGGTGAAAGTACTAACTGTGGAATGTGCAAAGTAATATGATTCATATCTCTAGTGAAACAACTACACCTACATCTAGATGCTTATCCCCACAAGGATGCTCCATGCATAATCACAAGAAATATTTCACCAAAAGTATGAAATAGTGTCTGGCTAGCAAATAATCTGTAGGTGACATCTTCCCAAAAACATTAAATTCTTCATTTGGCTTGATTCTCAAGAAACACTCCTACTCCATGCATTCTTCTAGGAGTACAAACTTGTTATTAACACCTCTTGAACCCTTTTCCATGTGGAGTAGGAAATGTTATAACACTTCATTTCTCTCTACCTTTTCACCATGAACATTTGGTGGGCCTCTAGGTTTCATCTTTCTCATAGCTTCACAAGGATACTCTAATGACTATTTTTCTATGGTATCTCTAGTGGGAAAAAAATGAGCTAATCTTCTATTGTGCCCCTATGCCATTTCCATACCAAATTGCATTATGAGGGTTCCGATTATGGAACAAAGCTTGCACCGTGATGGAGGCACATTGAAATTTGAACCAGAGTGCATGTCATTTTTTCAAAATCACATGTTGTCAAACAAGTTGCCTACATTGCATGGAAAGACCTCCTTCCTCTTCTTGTTGGGGGCCCTAACCTTGCAAACTAAGTGTTCTTTAGATGTTGGCAAGGAGACTACACAACATTCAATGGAGTGCACATTAAGCTAATAGAGAACACTATTGTTGTTTACCTCAGCATCTCGACTAAGGGGAAAGTGGTGTTGTTGATTAGGCATGGGCTTCAAGATGCTAAGGGTTTCTTTGCTAGGCCAATGCTGAAGATAATCAATGGTCAAGTTCCCAAGTTGGAATTAGCTATACTCTGGCAAGAGGAAGCCAAGTTGTTAGAGCCTAGAATGACAAGATCATGTTCATTTAATGTGGTCTACTAGCAATGGCTGTTGCTAGAGGAAGCCTTATCATCCTTTGCTTTTGATGGTGTAGTGGCCAGGGGGAGTTGAGGGTCTCCTACAGGGGCCTAGGGATAGCTCAGATTGGCAAGAGTCTGCAATTGATCTACAATAATGCTTAAGCAATGACTGCAACAAGCTAGGGAAATATTTGGAAGGAGCTGGAGGCTAAGTTTACCGTTGAACTTAGCAAGGCCACTACTGAGATTGAATCCAAGGTTAAGGCAAAGGA
Organism: Gnetum montanum; assembly: GCA_015680685.1. Lineage (NCBI taxonomy): Eukaryota > Viridiplantae > Streptophyta > Gnetopsida > Gnetales > Gnetaceae > Gnetum > Gnetum montanum. The sequence continues at coordinate 244,821 of MNCI01002932.1, forward strand.
GTAGGCTAGGTGGGTGGAGAAGCTAACCAAAAGAAAGTATGAGTAGGTAATAAAGCATGAAGAGGAGTAATGGTACAAGGAGAGGGCATGGAGGAAAAGTATCTATAGGAGGCTAGAGAGGTTGCCCTTAGAAGTATGCTTAAGGATCAACTTTGGGCACAAATCAAGAAGGACCTTCATAAGGAGGAAGAGGAACACTTGGATAGAGAGGAGGAAGAAGTGACATAGAGAGCCCACACCTTCTTGGAGGAGGAACTAATGAAGCAAAGTCATGAGGTACCACATGAATGCAATGCCAAACACTGGCTACAAATGGGTAAGTGCCCCTATGTCATGGAACACCTCCTAGGCTATCCTATGAAAGTTTATATAGACCACCTCTAGCAAAATATAGTTGAACAAGGCTAAGAACCTTACTAGTGGGGTACAAGCTTAGAGAGAGGAGAAATGGAAGGAATTCCAAGAAGTAGCCACTTGTAGCTCCTAAATGCCACAAGGATATTTAGGACATGGCCCACATGCAAGAGTGGCCATAGTGTCTTTACACCATACTCCCCTACTTTCTTGTCTCTTGTTTAGGCGTGGTTTTCTTGTCTGTTGTTTGGTTTTTTTGTGTTTTGGTTTTGGAACCGACCTATGGAAGCATGGGGTCCTTGGGATAGGCTAATTTTAGTTCCCTATGTTGTATCTACGAATTGATAAGGGTCCATCCCTATTATTGTCTTTGGGGGGTTTTGCCCCCTCTATTCTTAGGGATTTCTCCCCCTTCAACCTTTAGGGGGTTATTTTTCCCACTACGTATAACTATTTTTTTCCTATAATATATTTCCCAACCTTTTCTTAGAAAAAAACCAAAAAATGAATAGTGAAGTCTAGGAAAATTCCCAACCACTCCATTTTTAGGTCTTAACCTATTCTTTCCCTATACATGTTAGCTACTCATGCACTTAGATTATGAAGTGAAGTTTGTGAAACCATGGGTTCATACCCACCTTTGAACTAAACCTCATGTCATTCTAGTAAGATCAAGATCTCTAGTCTCTCCTTTGCTAGGTTTGTCAAGATGTCTTTCTCCCATTTTTATAAGGAGAGTGGGACTTTAATTCATCCAAATTCTTCACACGATGGAGAGACAACTATACAATCTTTAGGAATATCTAAGATTTTCTTACAAAAGAAGTATATTGGCATGTAACTAGGTATATTGAATGAGGAGAGGGTTTTTGTTCTAAGTACTAGGAGTTTAAGGGATGTAGTTAAATTTTTCTCCAATGGTATTTAAATTACTACAAGTAGATAGATATCTAGGACCTCTTTGCCTCCCTTATGGTAGTACACCATTAAAGTGGTGTAGTGATTCCTAGTCTAATTCAACAATCTTTCTGATTGAAAGTTACACATTTCTTGCTTCGTAAGTGCTTTAGGCTAGGCTATTGATTGAATATTCTGAAGTTCTTCTTTGGATGTCTACAGAAGCAACTACTAAATTGACATTTTGAATTGGTTCTTGTCCTATAGTAGGTAGGACAAGTTAAGAAGAAGCACATTGCTCATGCAGTAGTGGGATTAAAATCAAACTTCTTAGGGCTATTGAGGACTTTGAGTTCTCAGTGAAATTCAAGGACTAGAAGAGATGCCAAATCAAGATGGAACAACTCAAGACACAAATTCAGATGGAATTCTAGCACGAAGTTACCAAGAAAAGAGGATAGGTGTGGTAGTGATAGGAGGCTCAAGCAAGGAAACAAGAAAGGTGGAGTGAAAGTGATGATAAGAGGTCCTTGGGTACATGCTAGGAAGTTACTTCCAAAACAATTTCCAGAGGTCACATTATAAGAAGGCTCACTAAACTCCTCAACTTTAATGATAAAAAAGACACCTAATTCTTCCACTTGGATTGTGAATAGTAATTGCTCAAACCACATAACACCCCATAAGAACATTTTTACAAAAATCAAGTTTGCTAGTTTAAGATCCATCAAACGTGAAGATTAAATATTTTTGAAAATTTAATATGAAACCAAAAATAAATTTTAATTTATGTCCATTGATACCCTTTTGGATCTATTGGACTACACTAGTTAAGAATTCATTTTACTATTAATTTTTATCTATAACTTAGCATCACCTACTAGAATTGCACCTATGGCATGGATTTTCCATGCTAAGACTCTTACCACTAATACCTCCTTCTTATGAGCTAGAGACTTATAGTTCAAACCTTAAATCCTCTACATAACAAGGCTAAGTCTTACTCCTTCTTAGTCTATCCATTTGGTCAAGTTACCAAATGTACTATGACTTACAAATCACAAGTTGCATGCTCTAACCAATTAAGCAATTAGTTGTTGGATGTAATAGAGATGTAAAAATCAATTTGGAAGATAGTGGTGAATTAATGTGAGTGATTTTTTCTGTGAGTGATGAATGTACTATGAAAAAATTTTAAGGATTTACCACAACACTAAAGAAGACATCAAATTACATGTATGCTCTCATTATCATTGATGATAGCAAGTCTCTTCACATCAATCTTGACTAAAAATCCATTCATATTATGATAGATGAGATTAGGTCATTATTCTTATTGAACATTATGAAGATGAAGGATGATCAAAGTGTAGTTGGGACAAAAGCTCATAAGATCCCATTAGAAATTTGTGAAACATGTCCAATAGCCAAACAAAAAACTTATTCACTTGAATATTTGCAAATGAGTTGGTGGGTTCACCATTAGAAGCACACAATATTTCATGGGTTTGATTGATTTCTACTAAAACTCTAAGGTTGCAACATTCTAAATATTCATATGCTTCTAGGTTCATATGAAAAATCAGTTGGGACTAAATGCCAAAGCCATAAGTAGTGATAGAAATACAAGCATGCCGTGGTGGGAACATTTAATGATGTAATGTCTTTGTTGAAAGACCTGCAAACCTTGACTGCTAGGGCTGAGTTGGGTATTTTGGTTCAACTAAGTGCCCTCCATGACAACATAGTTTTTTTTGTCTTTGCACATAAGTAAGATATGGTTTCTGATGAATCAGTGCTTGCTTAGTAGGTTGAGTAGCTAATTATGTAGGTTGAAAAATAGGTCCCAAGTTATATACCTTCCCAAAATGAGAATGATGGTTGCATCTAGACAAAGCATTAGCTTGCAATATGGTTGAGACTCCCTAGTCCCTAAGCTTCCAATTAAATTTTGATTTGAATAGGTTTTGCACAAAATGGGAGATATTTTCAAGGAGCTATTGATGATCAATTTTCACACAACAAAAGGGCTTACTAGTGTGGTGGCTTGGATATGTGTTCAAATGATAGAGGACATCTAAGTGTTTCCATAGATTATCCTAGAAGGATCTCATGGTCATTTCTTTCATCCATTATTTTATTAAAATTATTGTAATGTTTTCATGATCAATGCTTAGAAGGGCTACGTCTCCACTCATTACCTCATGAATCACTAAAATGTCCAATGGTCCATTGAGCAACCTTGCAACCCTACCTCTCTATGATAAGAGACACCTTAACCTAACCTGACTTGACCTAGGTGTCCCTAACCTTGACTAAGGGATTGACTCCTTTCAACAAGCTTGTTTCTTCCTTGCCATCATTTTCTTCTCAAATGAAACCCTCATTTAATGTTGAGGTCTAGAGAGTAGCTGCATGCAACAACATTAACCAAGAGATTACTGGGGAAGTCCAATTGTTGGCAAAGAAGGACTCAAGTAGAGAATAACAAGTGGTCTCCAACCAAAAGGCTAATCGAGGTAGTCATAGTGGTGCTAACCATCACCCTACACTTGGTGCCCATCTCAAGGCCCTTGAAGGGGAAACCAATCTTCCAATTTGAAAGGTCTAAGTCACTTATCCAACATAGAAATTGATGCTTGTCGAGACTTTTGATGCTCACATTTGAGGCCTCAATGGTTATTCCACATAATAGTTTCAAGGTATGCAAATTGATGGAAACTCTGTTTCCCTAGTTTCCATACTTTCCTCATGATTATTTTGTCATGTAACTACACCAGTTTACGAGGGCTAGAGAAAACTCATGTTCTCAAGTCTTCAGTTCATGATAATTTGATGGATGTTTTTTTGTTATAAGAAACCAAGCTTAGTAGCTTCCCTTGGTAGATATGGCATAGATGAAGGGGTGTTAAATTCCCATCTCAAGGTTTGAGTGGAGGCCTAATGTGTCTTTTTTGCATCCAATTTTGCTTTAGATAGGTTTTCTCTTCATCATATATTATAGGTTTTACTATATAGGAGTGAAAACTCTCAATATTTAAGGGTTCATTCTCCATAGACAAAGGCTTCAAACCAAGATTCTTTAGGTTGCTATAGAGAAAGATTGGCTCATTGGAAGTGACTGGAATACGGCTTAATGGCTCTTCCCATAGTTTAGTAGATCTCTTTTTAGTTGAACTTGAGCAATGTGGAGACCTAGCAGAACTCCATATTCCACTTACCTATTTCACATGGAAGAGGGAAACTGGATTTCCTCTAAGCTTGATTATTTCCTTCTTCCCAAAACTCTCTATCTCTATGGCCACCCAATAGGTAAGGCCCTTTCATGGATTTATTCAAATCATCATCTACTACATATCCCACTTACCTATTTCACATAGAAGAGGGAAATTGGATTGTCTCTAAGCTTAATTATTTCTTTCTTTCCAAAACTCTCTATCTCTATGGCTACCCAATAGGTAAATCCCTTTCATGGCTTTATTCAAATCATCATCTACTACATATTCCACTTACCTATTTCACATGGAAGAGGAAAATTGGATTGCCTCTAAGCTTGATTTTTTCTTTCTTCCCAAAACTCTCTATCTCTATGGCCATCCAATCGGTAAGGCCCTTTCATGGCTTTATTTAAATCATCATCTAATTATTTTTCAATGGGAATGCCTTCTCCTTTGAAGTCTCCCTTTAGATTTGAAAATGTTTGACTTCAAAAGAAAAGAGATAGAGAAATTGAGTAAGATATGGCAACCAAAAAATGGAAGCATTGGGTAAAAAGAGCTTAAAAATAGGTTGGATAATTTTTAAGCCTTTTGCAAAGGGTTTGAGAAGCAAACTTGGTCTCTAGTCTAATGAAGACATCACCCCACCCATGTGTAATCCTCAACATGCTTTGTGTGAATGTCTTGTTTGGGTGTGTGTATCTTCTTGTATTGGCCTTGTTAGTGATGATTCTAGGGTATTTTGGCATGTGTGGGAATGTTTAGAAGTGTCAAGATGCTTAGGATCTTAAAGCAAGAATCTTGATTTTTTGTGAGCCTATCTAGAAAGGCATCTCCTTCATTCTCAAGATGTCTCCTACAAGACATCTCCCTCTTTAGCAAGATCTTTCCTCTAAGATCTAGTTGTTTTCAATTGGGACATCTTCTACTTTCCGAAACCATCTTGGTCAGTCATGGGACATTATTGTATGGATTTTTAATGACTCAAATTATGAATTTGAATGGCAAAGAAGATGAAGAGTACTAGGAAAAGAGAGAGAGGAAGTCTAGGAATTAAATGAAGAGAGAGAGAGAGAGAGAGAGAGAGAGAGAGAGAGAGAGAGAGAGAGTTTTAGCTAATTGCTTTGGTCTTCATCCTTCTATGTGTGACTAGTTTGCTTGAGTTTAGTGATAGGTTTGGATTGGATCATTTGTCTATCATTGGAAGTGTGTGCTTCCTTTGTGCTTGTAAATTTTTCTTTTGAACAAGAATAATTTACTTTTTATTTCTTGTTCAAATTGGCTTGATTTTGAATTAAGAGAGCTTGGATTATAGAATCCAAGGGAGCTCCTCATAAAATTGTTATTAGAGCACATGGAATTGATGACAGTTGTATTCAAGTTGATAATTCTCATCTCAATTGCAAATAATCACTTCAAATTCTCTAGCTTGGCTGAATTCTCTCTTTTATCTATTTCATGGATTTATGGTTTGCAAAATTCCCTTTTTATTCTTGACTTATCATAATTTTAAAGAATTTAAAGATAATTGTAGAACTGGACACCCATTGGCTTCTAATAGGTAAGGTTTAAAGATCTTGAGCTCGTTTCTCTTAAATTTTGAGTATTCTTGGTTTCATTTCTTAAGAAATCTTGGAAATTTCACTTTTCCTTGTAGAATTTTATGAAATCTTCCTTTTAGATCATTTTTCATCTTCAAGCTTTGTCAAGAGACATGGATGATATGAGAAATGCTCTCAAGCTCATTGTTGAGAAACTTGAAAATTTAGAAGAGAACAAAGAGCATGCTTCTTCATGAAAAGAATCTAAGCAAGGGAATAACTTAAATTATTTCTTCACCAAGACCTTCTTCAAGACATTCCTCCATGTCATCTATTGAAGATGATCTTCCTTTTGGAAATGAAGACTTTGGAGAAGATGAAGATTAAAGATGATGCCTTTCTTCATGCTCCTAGTGTTGAGAATAAGCCTCAAGGGTTCATATTTCCAAGGAAAGCAAATAAGAAACTCTCTTCTAAGCCTTAAAGTAAGCAAGGTGGATGAATTAAGGTTGCTCTTGCTAAAGTTTTCAAACATGCTTTAAGAATGCCTCATGTTGAAGTCAAATACCTTAATGGAATGTAAGGTATAGAATCTTTTCTCTCTTGGCTTAAAATGATTAGCAAATGCTTTGAGCTTGAAGATGTAGAAGACTATCACATATGCCAAAACCAAATTGGAACGTATGACACTTGTATGATGGGAGAAGGAAAGGCATTCTTATAAGGTGAATAATGGCACTCCTACCAAAGATTGATCTCTGATATAGTTCATGTGAAAGCAAAAATTTGAGAAGACTCATCATAGATAAGAGGCAATTCAAAAATTGAAATACTTAAGATAGGTGACAAGAGTGTTAAAGACTTCTAGATGGATTTTTGCAAAGCCTTCCAGTAAGCAAAAGTTCATTGGGATGACTATGAACAAGCATCCAATTTCCAAGGAGGATTAAAGATGGAATATCAACAAGAGCTAACATTCTATGAGCCCCAAAAATTAGATGAGGCTTTTGAATTGTCTCTTAGGGCTAAGAAGAAACTTCAAGGCCACAATAAAAGTCCCAAATCTTCTAAGGGCAAGGACTCCAAAGCTTCAAAAGATGACAAGGAAGCCAAGGAGAAGGGAAATGCTAAAGAAGACACAAGTAAGAAGCAAGAGAAGTCCAAGGAGGGCTAAGATTTCAAAAAAGACTACTCCAAGAAAGGAAGTATCAAGGAAATGGCTATGCTTCCAAACTTTAATGCTTCAATTGTAGTTATATGAGACATAAGTAATGGAAATGTAAAAAGCCAAAGGTTTCCAAGAGCAAAGAACTCCAAACTATGACTTGGTAGCAATACAAGGAAAATGTCCTTACAAATACTACATTGATCTTGCTAAGTGAGAAAAAATATCTACAAACATATGAAAAAGTTGGGCATGGTATTGTCATCATGTCAACACTTGCAACAAGTAAAGAGGAGCCCCCAAATGAACTTCCTCCAGTAATGCAACCCTTAGCATTGGAATTTGCTTATGTTTTCAATGGAAAATTGGAAGGGCTTCCACCAATGAGGTCCATTCAACATAAAATTGATTTTATGCCTTGAGCTACCATCTTCAATGAGAGAGCTTACCACATGACTTTGGAGAAATTGCACAAAGAAGCAAGTAAATTACTCTCTAATGGCTTCATTAAGGAATCCATCTCTCTTTGTGCCATTCTAACTATACTTGTTCCAAAGAAGGATATAGATGAATTGAGAATGTGCATAGATTCTAGGGTTTTCAATAGGATTACTATCAAGCATAGGTTTCAAATCCCTAGAGTATGTTGTATTTTGATAAAGAATTATGCTAGTGTATTTTAACATCTTTCTTATGCTTATGTTTATGATTATCGTTCGTGAGGTTTGAATTACTAACTCATTATTTATATGTATTTTTTATTCATTAGTATGTTTATATGTGATTGGTATCTAATAGTGTATTTGGTTATAAGCTTATGTATAATAAATATTGAAGCAACTTATTGTGTAGTAGTAAGATTTGACCCTTGAACCTCTTGGTAAGTATACATGTTTTGTTATGTCTTAAAGTTTGGGTCTTAGAACTTGCTCTTATTAAATATTTGGAAATACTATTATTTTATATTAATTTTTTAATTATTATTTCTTCGTATTTGCTAATTCTTGGTGACTCTAATAACAAAAGGGTTGGAAGGGTGGTGGTGGCTCATTGTTGGTATTTTATTTAATTATATTATATTTTATGTTATTTTAAGTTTTTTAGAATAATATAAGAATATATTTAAAATATATGTTAAATTTTTAATTATCCCCACTATTTTCTTATTTTAACATGGAACTCATTCTTGGGCATGTTCACTATTCTAATATTGTTTTAGTGGCTTATACCTCTTAGTTGACCTTTTAATAATGAGATGTTAACCTAAGACTCTTGATTTGAAAGCTTCAAGTCAAAAGGTTTGATTCTAGTGGGAAATGTTGAGTTATAAAGTTCTAATTGAACTGTATATCTTGTAATGTACCTATATTACAATTATTTCATGCTCCAACACTCCTCCCCTTAAGTTGACTTTTGGACCCTTTTGTGGATACGTGTGACTTGAGATTAGAAAATAGATTAGTTAATTATTATTATTGGAATTTCTTAACCTTGGATTTTTGCCTATAAATACTTGAAAAAAATGACTCTCTATTGGTTAGAATGTTTAGAAATAAACATCTAGAATTTGTAATAACTTTTAACCAAGTATCAATGAAGTCATTCTTGTTGATTAACCTGTTTTGTCTACTTCATTTCTTTGTATTCGAAATTATCTTTAGCCACTTGTTTTATAATTTATTTGGAAGCTTTGGTATATACTTATTTTCCAACAGCTAGAGCATAACTATGACCTTTCTTCAAGTGTCAAATATTGAATTCTTAAAGATGTCACTTTTTAGAAATAATTTCAAGCAAAAAAGCTCCTAGTGAAAGCTGAACAATTAATTTCTGACTAATGTATTCTTTGTTCTTTATAAAGAGTTTTCTTCTTCTCTTTACAAGAAACCCTTTAGTAAGAAGTGAAAGCCCATGAAGGTGCTTCTAAATGAGAGTAAGGCCTAATTCTTTTCCTACCCCATAGAGAGATTTTTTAGGATTTGTTGTAAGGATGAGAACCTAAAAAGGCATCCCATAAACCATTGGGATTTTTCTTTAGACTCTCTTTGATGTTTTGATGTACTCTGAGTTTTTTTTTAAATATTATTATTCATTTTTTTTGGATCTGACATACCCCTTCTCTGCGCATCAATTGTGCATTATGATTAGAGGCTTTGTTGTCATTATTTATATTTTTCAAAACCTAAGAAATTTAATGTTCGAGGTTATTACTATTTTGAACTTTGAACATTGATCATGGATGTATGTATTAGGATACTCTATATGATAGATTATAGTGGATTAGTATTTATTTACTATTTACTAATTGATAGAGTAGTAGTTATTCTTGTTGGTATGGTACTAGCATTGCAAATTCTATTTTTAGAATTTATATTCATGGGTATGGTTTATCTTACATGATCAAGATATATGTGCTAAGGGATGCATAGTTATAGGTTTAATTATATGCTTCAATAGTTGTTACCATTTTACAATCTTTTGTTAGAGTAGTTTTATAATGTAAGTAATCTTATTAATATAAAGGTATTTGATTTATAGAATATTATCTTGTTGTACTTATTCATATTATATGTTGTTATCATCTTGGTCATTTTTATTATAATGCAATACATGTATATATATCTTATTCTTTCAATACTAGATGTAATTTTTGTTATAGTATAAATTTGTAGTCATGATTGTATGTTCTTTTTTCAATGATTATGAAGATATTTATCTTACATCATTCATAAGTTTCATTTCCATGCTATGCTATCTTATAGTATTTCAATTTTTTAGTATAAGAAATGATAACAAAAGTAAACATTGTGAACAAGATCTTTTTGGTAATGATTATGATTGAAAGAAACAAAGATCAAGGTAGTCTTCTAAGAATGTATATGATGTGATTATTAATGCTAAAGTTGGGAATGCCTTGGTATTTAGCATACTAAAAAGTTAGTAAAGTAACATAATTCTAACTATAAAAACATGACTCTTCATTGTTAAGTTTTTTAATTAGTGATGAGACGCGACATGCACTGTGCCGCGATATCGTGTCTTTCCCTGTGATATCG
>MNCI01002932.1:261632-297036 GCA_015680685.1 Gnetum montanum
AAAAATACCAAAAAAATCATATACCTCAGACTTGCTTAGCCATACACCATGACACATACAAGCAAGCCTGGGAAGACAACAAACGATTAACCCCAAGTGTTTCTTGTGGTGTTAAGGCATTTAGTCTGTGGAGTTCGATCGGATCGTGCGTGCATGCTCGTATTCTTATGGTTGAGTGTAGGGGTACCTCGCCACTCATCAATTAGTGAGATCATAAGATCTAAGAAAATGATAAATAATTTATGTTGATATAAGTTAATATAATAATATTGGAGTTTGTTTACACAACAATGGTAATTTTAACATGTTGTATATGCTCAAGAGATTATAAAACATAGTATAAGATATGAGTCAAACATCTTTAGTTTTTCTTATGTGTTGTCTATGATGCTTACACATGAATGTTTGAGTATATATAGATATAGAGAAATAGTCATGATATTTTAAGAAAGACATGATGATTAGTTAAGAGTTAATTAACAAATAATTAATATAAACTATTTGTGACCTCTCATTCCTAGATGCCCATGATTATGATTATCCATCACGTAGAATCATCATTTAATGTTGAAATAACTTGATAAATGTGTTAGAACCTAAAAGTAATGGCACTTGAATTGAACAAAAAAGAAAATGAATAACAAACTTTCTTAATGAAATCTATTAACAGCCTTGGGGTTATCTTCCTATGATATTTAGAACCCTTAAAGGCAATCCAACATTACCACCATGGTTAGGGCCTAAGACCAAATGATAGATAAATCCCTCCTTGTCCTACTTTTCCTATTTCTCATTACTTGTGATTTTGGCTCTGGAACTCCATGATAGCGTGACTTCTAAGTCCTAAACTTCATAGGTCAAATCCTTTTCTAAAGGGTATTACGAATAGTTATAACTCCTCATAATAAGGTACACCTTATTTTAAAAATTAGTTACATTGTTAATAATACAATTCCTCCCTTAATAAGGGATGGGATGTTACAATCTATCTTTTCCCTCCTTCCCTTCAAGAAAAAATTTAGCTCATCCTTGAGCTCATCTTCAATGTCCAACTATTCTGTAGTTACATCTTTAGTATGCTCCTCATCCCTAGCTCCATTATTATCATTATTCATTTGCACATAAAACTACATATCAATCTACTAAGAGTCTCTATTATTAAAAACATTAATTAACTTATTCTTTATTATGGTGATAAAAAATATGAGCATATAAGTTAATGATAAACTCCATGTTCTTCCAAGGTTGTTGGTCGTAGTTTGACCAATAGACAAATATTTTGGTAATGATTTTATTACTGGGCTTCTTCATTCTCTATTTCTTATTTGCAATTGGTTTAACCTCAAAGCTCAAGTTAGATTTTAAGGGTAGGTTTTTCCAATCCAATACATGATACATCATTCTAATGGAACTTATTTAGTAGGCTCACATAGAAAACTAGGTGGATTTTTAAATTTTTTGGGAGATTTAAGTGGTATGGTGCAATTCCAATTCATTTTGAGACTTAAAAAAGATCATAATATTGAGGGCTAACTTGGTATATCTTCCTAACTTAAGGGAACTTCTTGTTGGTTTAAGTCTAAATAATACTTAGTCTCTAATCTGAAACTTTTTTTAAAAGTGATGTTAATCCATGTAGTCTTTATACTTGTCTTGGATTTCTTACAAATTTTTTTTATCCTTGTAATAATATTTTTCATGTTTTTCATTTCTTCTTTTTTCCATTCTACTCTCAGGGTAGAGTTAGCCCAAGCTAATGATGTTTAGAAATTTTTCTCATTCATGACTTCAAATCTAGTTCTATGTATGAAACCTTGGTAGTTGTGATTATAGATGAATTTATCCAAGTGTAAGTAGTTTTTCCACATCTTGGGTCTACTGTCAACATAACTCAAAATTTTTTTAATATAATGTTAACTCATTACATTTGATCATCAGTTTTAGGATGATACACCATACTAAATTTCAATTGGGTTCCAAGCTCCTTGAAAAAGTTTCATTAAAATTTAGAAATAAAATTTGGCTTTCTATTTGATGTGATTGATTTGGGATATCCATGTAATTAGAATACCTCTCATATAAATTTCTAGGCTACTTCTTTTGTTGTATTAATAAACTTTAAAGATATCAAGTAAGTCATCTTTAAAAAATGATTGACCACAACTAGAATTGGGTCATTCACCTTTTTGATCACTAGTAATCCTATAATGAAGTCCAAGATGATGTTTTTCCTTTTCCATATTGAGACTTCTAGAGGTTTTAATAATCCACTTAGTTTCATTTACTTACCTTTTACACTTTGACAAGTTGGACAATTTCTAATGTAAGTGAATACATCATTCTTCATCTCAGGCCAAAAATAAAGCTTGCATATCATCACATAGATTTTGATATAATTAGGATGTTTGGCATATGTTACTTTTTAAGCTTTAGTTAATAATTTGCATCTCTAGATACCTTCTTGAATACATACTTTCTCTCATTTCATCAATAGACCTTTTGGGGAGAGATGGTAATTAGGTTCAGAAGTTATGTTGGTTAAAATTTGCTTAAAGTAAGAATCTTCTTTTATTTGATCCTTAATCTCTTCTTCCATAATAATTTTTACAATAACAATCATTAAATTCCACATCTAGCTAAGAGTATTAGGCACTACATTTTATTTTTTCAAAAAGTACCTAATCTGAAAATCATATTCAATAAGTAATTTCACCCACCTACGTTATCTTATGTTCAAGATGGGTTGTCTCTGAAAATATTCTAAACTCTTGTGATTAGTTTTTAATACAAATATTTTTTCATAAAGGTAATACCTCTAAAATTTTAAAGCATGTACAATTGCTAATAATTCTATATCATGGGTTGAATAATTTATCTCAGCTCCTTGTAATTTACAAGATTTAAAACATATCACTTTGTCTTCTTGTGAAAGAACAATACTGGTCCCTACTTTGCAATCATTCGTAGATACTTCCAATGGAAATTCTTCATTTGAGATTCTTAGAATGGGCACCATTGTTAATAACATATTTTATCTTAGAAAAGCTTCCTTGCATCTTACATCAAACTTAAATACATATAGTTCTTGCAACAAGTCAGTCAAAGTAGCTACAAGAGTAGAATAATATTTAATAAAATATATGATAAAATAGAGCCAGATGATCTAAAAATGATGAAAATGAAGCTAGATGACACCAAATGATATAGAAATGATAAATAATGATGTGAAACAAGGTTGAATAAGGCTAAGACATAGTGTAATAAGGCCAAATAAGTCAAGGTAGATAACATATGGTAAAACATGATCAATCATGGTTAATCAAGATCATACTTTTCTAGTTTTAGGCCTTAGTGGGCCATAGTAAAAGGCTCTAGGATCGATGGAAGAGATTGGACACTTGGGAATGTCATTTTGAACCTATTTGGAGGTAAGAATAAAGGCTTTTTCAATAAATACATTGGCCTTCACAAAAAAACACACTGGCTAGCATATTTATTGCATGTCCCAATGTATTTTTTGATGAAATGTGGTTTCTAAGGTCTATTTGTGCGAGTTTCTAAGTTCTAGTAACCTAAAATGTCAGTGTAGGGGACTGGGAGTGGAAATAAGTCAACCTTGGTGTCAATTTAATCCTTTGAAGGCTTTAAATGCTACTTAGAGTTGGAAAATATGTTGGCTAGCATATTTAATGTTGATACCAACATATTTTATGGAAAAAGACTATTTCTTGATTCTTTAGGCTTGAAATTTGGGCTTCAGTAGTCTCTTTAGATAGCGTAAGGGTGTTAGGGTTGCAAAATGATCATTTGGAGTCCAAAAAATATCAATGAAAGTGTAATTTGAAGTCCTACAACTAAAAAATATGCTAGCCAACATATTTTTCCTTGGTTCTAGCATATTTTTTGATTAATATTTGACTTTTCATGCTTAAAATGATGTTAACTAGTTTCAGGTTTTGAGGTTTCACTTTCTCTAGTCAAGTGTCAAGCCATCCGAAATGTTGTAAGGTTGTTGAAATTGCTATTGTAACCAAAACTCTATTGGCCAACATATTAAATGTTAATGCTAGTGTATCTTTAATGAAGGCTTAACCTCTAGGTAGTTTGGATAGTCAAACGACTTGGTTTTTAGGCTTACAGGGTCATTGGTGTCTACAACTAGGGTTTAGGCTTAAAACTAGTGATTTGGGAAGTTATTAGAGACTTGATTTGGTCATTTCTCCTCAAAATTACATTAGCTAGCATATTTTTGGTTGATGCCAATCTATATTTGAAGGATTTAACTAATTTTAACCATTTCTTATCTTAATTTTCAAGGTTAAAAGACTATCAGAAGCTCCAGTGTGGTTCTAGGATTGGAGTGAGGCATTTGGAGGTCGATTGGACTAGTTGATGGCTTGTTCTTGGATTTCCTTGGAATTTATACACTATCCAGCATAGTTTTGGCTCATCCCATCATACTTACTAGGTTTTAATTACTTTTGACTTGATTTTGGCTTGTTATTTAGTGTTCCAAGGTCACTGGAGGCTCCAAGTAGGTATTAAGGCTAGGGTTTGCAATCTTGGAGGTCATTTAAGGCTTTATTGGTATATTTTATGCCCAATCCGCCCAAAGATACACTAACTAATGTATTTATTGGTCCTTTTAGTGTATGTTTGGAAGAATTGTGGATTTTGAAACCTTTCAACAAGGTTTACAAGGTTTTTAGAGCTGTCAAGGGCTTCAATTAGGATTTAGGGCTTGGTTTGGTAATTTGGAGGTCACTTGGAGGTCTAGTTAGTGTTGATTATAATCATTTTTTCTAAAAATATGTTTTCTAGTGTATCTTTGCTAGTATCCAATGTATAAATGCCAAGAATATCTTGTTTTAGGTGTTTTTGATCACTTTTAACAATTGGAATCCTTTGGTGACATTACTTGATTTCTAGTTTGGGATAGGGCTTTATTGACCACAATGGATCAAGGATAGGTGGTTGGAAGAAGTTCCTTGATCATGGTTAGAGCTTGCAACCTATTTCAAGATTGAAGTGTTGTATTTGGACATCAATCCTAGTGTATTTTTTGTTTAAATTTGTAAATCCCATTATACTAGGATTTTTTGTAGTTTATTTGGGCGGTGTACTATGGGGCCCATCTAAGGTTAAAATGTTATTTGGCATCAAGAACCAAGTAAACCCCATGTATTTTTCACTTTCCATATGTGAACATTGACTTCATTGGATGTTGTGTAGCTGTTATGGGTGTGAAGGTTGCTACAACAATGCATAAGTATAAGAAGGCTTCTTCATTACAACTTTTATGCAAACCATTTTACCTAGCTCAGTTCTTGGAGGAAATACTTGGAAAATAAGCTTTCCAACTATTCTTTGGCTCATATTCCATTCATAGCCAACATAGTTTTGTTATACCTCATTAGACATACAATGCAGTTTCATAGGAACTAAGAATTCTACTCCAATCCTACAAGATGTTAAAGAGGAGAGGAGTAGTCGACAAGAATCCAACTCTAGAGAAGGTAGATGCTACTTCTAGGGGCATTTTGCACCTACCAAGGCCATCTATTGGTGAAGGATCTTCTAGCATGACTGCAAGGTACACTTCTATGACCATTTTTACCAGTTTTTGTCCAAAATATGAAAGCATTCTATGTTGCCTAGGTTTTTGTGCCAAAAACATTTTGGTTTTGAATGGCTTGAACGTTGTTTCTAGGTTATATTGATGTTCCCATGGTATGATTTTGGCCATAGCCCCTTTCTATACAAAATTTTTAATTTTTTATTTGGCCCATCCTATGCATTTTTTACTATTTTTTTTTTGTTGAATACTAGTCAAATTTTATGATTTTTTATAAGAATTTTGGGTATACTTTTCTTATTTTTGAGGCCATAGGATTATTCTACTATGTTTAATAGTTGTATCGATGATTGAATCACTATTTCTGGAGCTACAGTTAATTTTTTATGATTTTTTTCATAGACCAATGCACATTGATTTTTTTTTAGATTTTATCTATTTTTCCCTTGTAAAAATTAATAGTAGTGACATATTTTAGTAATTTTTTTCCAAACATCTTAGCCTCTTGAAGATTTCTAGGATAGTGTAGAAGGGTTCTACATAGGTTTTGAAATTTTTTTAAATTTTTTTACAATTTTCCCAAAGGTTTCAATGTAGTTGTTTCACTACAAATTGGGTTTTTCAAAAAAAATAAAAAAATTCAAAGTGATTCTAGGCTATTTTGTTAACTCTTTATAGTGCCTATTGTTGCAACGTTGGAGTAAAATTTTTTTGAATTATGTATATTTACACTACCTAGACTTAGAAAACTGTTTCTAGTAAGTTTTTGTTAAATTTTTGCCAACATGAGCTACCCTAGATAGTTGCAATTTGAGTTGTTGGGCATGTAAGCTTTCCTACTTGCACTAGCAAAGTTGGTTTATTTTTGTATTTTATTGGTCATGTTCAAGGTCATTAATGGTTATTTACATGGAGCATTTTGGTTCTCAACAACTGTTTGAATTTTTCAAAATTTTTATCTAGCTTTCTTAAAGTTTTTCACTATAATTATTTCATTGTAAACTAAGATTTCTAGTCAGAATTTCTTCAAATTAAAGTACAACTATTAATGCATTGTTAATCATGGTTTAAAATTTATCGTAGAGCTATTCTCATAGTTTAATGCTTAAAATAAGATTCATGTGATTTCTTATGCATCCTTAACTATGTGATTGCCATCAATGTTAATAGGATACTTAGTTCTTTACTTAGTTTTTAGGTGAAAAGATGTCAATAGTTTGAATTTTTGTTTTTTGTAATTTTAACTTTGAATTTAGTTTTTTGGTCTTGCATGTGAATGTTGACATTATATTTGTCATTTTTTTTATTTATTGTTAAATTTTTGCTTACTATTAAATGGCATTTTAATAGTTATTTTTTGGTTGTGCAAGGCCTTCTTGAAATCCATTCTAGTGGTCGTTGAGCTAGTTGGGCTCTTGTGCTACATTAGCATACTAGGATTGAACATTTTGCTTCATAATATGATCCTTGATCATGGTTCTCTTTGGTTTAGGCCTAGAGCCAAAGAGTTCTTAGCTTTTTTGCTAAAGAACTTTAGTGTGATCTTATGGTCATACTTGGCCTCCAACACTGCAGTAATTATTACAAAGACTTTGTTATCCTGTTCTAGTAATCTCATTATCAATTTTATGGTAGATGACCCTTCCACTCATGTGGAAGATGACCACCATGATGGCACATACATACTAGGAACACGCAAGCTATCCCAGATTTGGGATATGCCTAAATTCATCCAGTATAATGCCAACAAGACATTGATGACAGGCCACCGAGTCCACACCTTGTTTTAAAATCCTCTTGACATCTTCTACCATTTGCAAGAGTACGTACCATCCTAAGTTTTGTTTAGCTTAATTTTTATTAGGCTTACTTGATTATAATAGTTTAATTTAAAAGTAGTATGTATAGGATGAATGATAACAAATTAATCAAGAGTGACCAAGTCTTACCCTTGGCACACACTGCCTTGGAGGTTTTTGCACAAGGCCAATCCATGAGACTAATGGTGTTGAGGTAGCTAAAGGATGATTTTAGCAAATATACATTACACTATTTCCAAGTCTACCACAAGTTCTTGGCCAACAAGGCTACTCATGTTTGGTGGAGCCTTCCACGCTTAGGCATTTATGCATCCATGTCTCTTAGGACTATGACATTGCTTTAACCAAGTAAGCAACTTAAAGATTTTTATATTTTAATTTTTTGGTTATTAATGTCAACGTTCTCTAGTTGTGTTGTTTCTTAGTTGTTTATGATTTATTTTTTTAATTGGTTTTATCTAGGTGATTAAAAATTAAATTTTAATTTTTTGTTTTGATTTTAGTTGTTGTGCTTATGCTTAAAGGCTAACTAGTTGTCCATGTTGTGTTGTAGGTCTTGTGCCAAAATCTACCATTGTCATAATCACCTCATGATGTGCAGAGGAGATGCTCACTCTTAAGTGGGGCAAAATAGATTTAGCACATAAGTGGTTGGCTAGTAGAGCACCTAGAGAGATCTAGGAAAACATTGTTAATATAGGTTTGCTCAATCTATTTATGATTCCTAACCCATCCATGCTTATTATAGAAATGATGAATGTCATTGACTTCTTTGATAAAGGAGTCAAGAAATTAATCTCTCCTATTCATAGATGCCTATGACTTTGGCCATAATGAATATACATTTAGTGACCTTTTTGGTATACCTTGTGATGGCATGAAGGTTACCACAATAGTAGGAAAAGAGGTGGACCATAGGGAGGAGGTGGAAGAATGGCTTAACACTTGTCATGGTAGTAGTGGGTTACCTCTAGAATAGTGCCCAATCATAGAGGTTAACGAGATGTTTCTATTATTCTACTCTAGTGTATTTTCCATGTTGCTATCATAGAAAAAGATCCTTAGCATTCAACAAGCTTGAACCATGAAGAAGATCATCACTAAGGATGCTCAATTCAACTAGGTTGCTCACTTGGTCTTCAAGCTATGGGATGACATCAAAAAATTCTAGAACCTTGAGACAATATGCCATAGGCATTTTCCATTTTTTGCAGCATATCTATGGAGGTTCACAAAATTCTTGGTGGTTAAGAAGGATGGAAAATAGATAAGTCATGATGCATTCCAATTTCCCAAACCTTGGATGAAACATATTGTTCTAGTCATGTAGGTTCAGAACTCACTAGTTGAGGATATTGGGGAGTTACTATTTGTTATCACTAAGAGATTTAGTGGTGTATGTTATCCTTTCCCTGATAGCATGGGGATTGAACCCCATATTACTTGCAGAAATGCTAAGAGAGCCAAGGAATTATGTGTTGAGGCTGATGGTGCAACCAAAGCAAAGCTGAAGTTGCCACTGGTTAAGGAGACAGTTACTATTACGAAAAAAGAAGATATCTCTTAGGACCAGCTAGGCACATCACTTTATTTCAAGTATGCTTTAATTGTATTTTTGTTATTTTTGGTTCCTTGTGTTATTTTGCAATAATTTGATGTTATTATATTATTTTAAGGCAAAACTTTCTCACTTGTAATAATTTTTTTTTTACGATTCTTGTAGGAAAAAAGTAAGAAGTAGCAACCCATGCCATGGTAGAGGTGGAGAAAAAATGATAAGAAGAGGAGACACTAAGGTAAAAACAAGGGTTGAACTAGCCTAAGGAAACATTTGATGCCATATTTGAAGATTCAACCTTTGATGATGAAACTCATGTTGACATCCCATACAATATTCTAGGTATTTATGCATTTTTAGTTCACATATTGCATCGTATAGTTTCATGTTGAATTTTTTCTTAATTTTTTTTGTTAATGTTTATAATTGTTGTAGTGCTTGAACCCCTTCCAAAAGCATCCATCTCCACATTTCATATGAAACCATGGGTTGAGATTCATGGTAAGATTGAATTCATGCAGGAATGGCCAAAGGCATGATTGATCAATTGCAAAAGATTTCTCTTAATGTTGGTAAGAATAATAGCATGCTTTGCCTAATTTATTTTATTATTTACATATTTTTATGTATTTTTTTTATAATTTATCTTACAATTTTTATGGCTTTTCATGTTTTATGGTTACATGGTCTTATTTGTTTAAAGTGTTTTTGATTTTTTTTTTGTACATTACTATTTTTAGGTATTTATTTTTTTGTTGTATTGTTTACAGTGTGCAAAGTTGGATGGAACCCTAAGCATGATGTTGAGCTTGATGAGTTACCTAAATTTCTACCTAAAGTGGAAAATGTCCCATGAAAGCTATACAAGAGTGTCACTGAATGTGCCTCGTCATGTGCCAAGACCTCGTGGAAATGTGAACATTCCAAAGAATTCCTATGGGAATGAGTTTTAGTGTTGGAGAAATAAACCAAGGGGCAAGCAGAGGAGATCAGAGACCTTAGGGACCACAAGGAGTTTAGAGGCTTACATAGACAATAGAGATTCCTTGTGTACTAAGGAGATAGAATGGTCATGCTATTGGAATGTCATCCATGGCAAGGTTGCTCTAGCTAGGAGCAATGTAGAAAAGAAGATCTAAATAGACCTATTAGTTTGTAAGATCAGACATTATTGGAACTATTGCACTTGGGTCATTGAGTGGGGCAAGGTACAAAAGGATCATGAGTGTAAATATAAGCTATAAAAGAAAGTTTATTACAAGTGTTTGTATGAGGAGGATGTAAAGAGCTAAAAGTTGAAGATGTTCATGCAGGAAATCAACACAAAGGAGGCCTTCAAGTTGTTGAGGCTCTTTGGTGGTGTTCAATTCCCTGGCTCCTCAAATCACTACTACTTCAAGAGAGGCAACTACTGCCACCCTTTCACAAGAGCCTCTAGCATGGACTAAGATTGAGAGAAGGACCATCTTGACAAGTGTGAACCTTGGGGAAGTAGACTGGGTGAACATGAATGAAGAATAAATTCTAAGTTTCCTTGCACTAGACCTTGCACTAGAACCTCCATAGGTTTCTTTTTTTAAGTTTTCATTTTAATATGTTTTAGTTTGTTATTTTTTTTTTGTTTTTTTGGTTATATCGATTCCTAATTAATTTCTTGTTTTATGTTTTATCTTTTTTGTTATTTTTTTGGTGCAAGCACCAAGTGATGGTAGTGGCCCTAGTGGCCATGATGATGATGATGTTCCTCCTCCTCCTCTAGTAGTTTTATCTTAGTACTACAAGTCTTATCATGTCTTGCCTATTTTGGTTGTGATGTTGATGTTATTATTTATTGGCTCTTTATAGCTATTGGAAACTATGGTGGCAATTCATTATTATTTTTTTTGTTGTTACATGGTGCAACTATGGCTATTAGACTTATTTTTAATTTCATTGTGGTTATTAACTAAATTTTTTTTATTTGTTACACTATGTGACCATGGCTATTTGTTACACTATGTGACTATGTTTTAGCATTTCATTCTTACGTATTTTTTATGTATTGTTATGTGATAAGGCTACATTGGAAAAATACAAGTCTATAAGGCAAAAAATTTTGTAGCATGTAAAACATAAAGTAATTAGGCAAACAAAGTGCAAAGTAAAGTATAACAACTATAACAAGGTAAAGGAAAAAAAGGTGATAAATGCATTGCCAATTTAAGGCCTTGGTAGGTCATTGTAAAATAAAGTTTTTGCAAATTTTTTATGTTTTTGAAATTTTTATGTTTTAAAAAGAAAAGCATAATGACAAATCATAAATAAGAATAACTTATAAACTATGTGTGAAAGAAGGCTAAAACAAGGCAAAATATGGTAAAGCAAAATGATACGTGTAAACAAAAGTTTAAACTAGGCTATGAAATGAAAGTAACAAGAGAAAAGACTACGCAGTCATGAAGATAAGGGCAAGTGAGTAGGGGACATACTCAAATGTGTAATTGGTTCCTAATCTTTGAAAGATTAGCAAGAGCATATAGTCTTCATTGTAAAATCTTGTACTCTCTATTTCCCTCATTAACCATGTTGAATGGGAGCTCTTCCCAGGGTGCATCTATGGTTTGGTTATTTTTGGTTTCAACGTGGTCTACTATATCGAGCTTTTTAACTTTGTTTTTAATAGTATGAGTTTCTTCTTAAAACTCCACTTTGAACCCTTGCTTTACATCAACATTATTTACTACCAAGGGAACTACACTATTTTCATGAATAATTATTTCACCTCCCTTTATCTTGTTGTTTTTGGTCCTTACTTGGTTGACTAGTTGAGGCATTTTGAGCATTAGAGGTCATAGGAATGGCTGAAATAGGTGTGGGATTTAGTGGGCCCACCTCCTTTCAAACTTTCACCTACTTGTTTTCTTTATCATTATGCTTTGGTGCAGACCTCTTACATTTTTTGGTAGGTGATTTCTTATTGTTGAGTTGCAAAGAAGTCATTTGATTAGCCACCATGGAAGGACATTGGTTAGTTTGAGTTGTAGATTTGGCAATAGCAGAAGGGGGTACTCTAATGTAAAGGCTTCTTTGGGAGGTGTTGATGATTATATTCTTACAACAAAACAAGTCCTTGAACTAGATGAAGTTAAAGGGTCTCTTTCATCGTGAGCAAGTACCCGAATCACAAATGGCTCCCTAGTAGGTCTTGGGTTGTTGCTAACATTGAATGCCACTATCATGTATGGGTCGTTGTTTGCATTCAATGGATCTTTGCACACCTACATTGATTTTTTTAGGCCTAACTGGATTAGAGGCATATAGCACTAGCTCTCCATTATCTATCATCTTTTGTAGATCATCCTTTAGGGCTAAATAGAAATTAATGTCATGACCTAACAACTAATGATAGTGGAAAAATCAATCAAGTTTGAAATACTTTGATACTGGTGGATCATCCTTGGTTGTCAGAGTGGGATCCTTAGTAACTTTGCAAAATCAATCATGTCTCTTGTAAGCATTCTTAGTCATTTTTTTGTATTGGATTTGACCACTCTTTAGTAATTGGTCAAGGAGATGAGATAGTTTTTAGGATAATTTGGTGTACTTTTACTGATCTTTTCCCTCAAATTTAGTCCTTATGTGATTTGAGGTAGAGACCATCGATGTTAATAGCTAGTTGGTTGTAGCAAGGACCTTGGGTTGAGTTGTTTTTGACCACTACAAAGTCTTGGTTTTTTTTGGCCATAGTGGCCACATCTACATGGTTCCCTTTTCCCCCTATCTTTGTCCTTCCTTGTATGTTGATGTTGTATGCTACATAGGCAAGGTCATGGCTAGCCTTGACAATGTCCTTTATGTTTTTGGTTTGTGAAAAGCCTAACTAAGTGATGAGCAGTGGAGTAGTCCAACACCCAACCATTTGAGATATGAGTGTTCACACATAGCCTAGTCAAATTTCATAGATAAGGCAATGTGAATATGCTAGTAATTGGTTAAATTTTAGGATCATTGTCTTCCCACATGAGTTAGTAAAATCTATGCATATGATTTAACTCATGGTGAGGTGTATGATATATTGATGTTGTAAGGCCATTGTGTGGATCATAGAACTTAGAAGGGGAGGGATGAATAAGTAATCATTAGCATTTCTATCCAAGATTCAAACCAAATCCACACCACCATCTAGTGACATCGCATCATTTCATCTCTTGGAATTACAACTGTTAGACTATCAATGTTGCAAGGAGTATCATCACTTGGTGTATTGTCCAAGGGAGGAGTTTATTCATAGAACTTGGTTTATTTTTAGATTTCTAAGAAGCCACCTACCTTCAATCATGGGTAACATGTATTTCAAATTTATTTTGTGCTTTTTTTTATTTTTATTTTTGTTAACCTTTCGAGTGCACTTATTTTACTCTTACTCCCATTTTTTGTTAAATCTACAAGGATATCGTACAACCTTAGCAACATGATAGGATTCACAACAATAATCCAAAGAATCCACAAATCTCCTTGATGTCATACCCTTTTCATTCCCACTTGGTTCTTCACTTTACAATCTAGGCATAATGATCACAAGTTTATTCTTAGTTGTATGATGGAAAAGAATGTCATTATGGCCATGGTAAGAACCTCTTATTAATGGAATGGATGGATGGATGATGTGGGCTCACTATTTAAATAATTAGTCCCTTATAACATGATAACATTAAAAATATTCACCTTATTGGACTACATCTTACCTTATTTGTAATGTGTCTTATTGGTAAGCAAAAATATTTACAAAGGGTTTAAAAACAAAGGATGAAAGAAATGAAAAAGATAGTAAGGATTGTAAAAAACTGTAAAGCATAAAAAATGTGAAAAGAAATGGAAAATATTAAAGAATGAAAAATAGATATCAAAGAATGTCAAAAATTTCAGAAATGAAAAATGTGAAAGAATAGGAAGATGTTAAAGAATATGAAAGATATAAAAGAATAGGAAAATTTGTATCAAGAAATAGGAAAGTAAAAAAAATTATAAAACAAAAAATTGGAAAAGCACTTATTAATTTTAGAATCAAGGTAAAGTGTCTCCCCCACAATTGAATTCATGGGCAAGTGTTCAAAAAATGCTCCCTAGGTCTCCTGGATCATACACTTGAAGTGGTTCTCTTACCATCTTTATTGATTTAACTTTTTTGTTATTGTTCCATGTGATTTTTATGGTAGTTGAGTTTTGATCATCTAAGTCCTTGGTCTCTTTCCCTTTTGGTGTATGATTATGAGTTATTGATTTTGTTTTTGGGTCCTTAGTTGGAGTCATTTTCTAAGAATGAGAATTAATAAATGAGTTAGATTGTTCCATGCATATTTTGGACAGATGAAGGTTCTCAATTATTGACCATAGCATATCTTTTGATTTGGTGACCCTTGATCTTTCTTTTGCACACATTTTTTGTTCACTTTGTTGTGGACTGGTATAGTGACTGTGTTGGTGTTTTTCATGATCAGTCCATGACTGCACCCTCTTCTTTCAAAAGTAATGCATGGGATTCAGTAGGTGTGTATGGCTCTATGATTTTCCTCCTTAAAGATCTCAATAGATAGATCTCTCATACTTAGCTTAGCATCAATTATGCTAAGCCATGATCTCCCCATTATAATTGAAAATTCCTTATCAACATCTTTCACATCAATCACCAAAAAGTCTGTTGGATAAGACCACCCATTGATAGTGGTCACTACATCATATATCTGTCCCAAAGGAATGGTGAAAAACTAATCTACAAGCCCCAACCTAATGTTGCACTCTTTCAATGGTGGTAGGTTCCATGCTTGATATGTTTTGTAAGAGATCAAATTTACCCTATAACCTAAGCCTAATATAGCTTTGCATGGTAGATTTCCAGCTACTTGTAGATAGATCAAAGGAACTCCTAGATCAATTATCTTCTTAGGGAGTGGTCTTGTGATTATCTAGTCTATGAATATTTTAATAAGCATGATAGTTTGCATGTTTGGATTGGATGATGATGAAAGCTTATTGGTAGTAATAGAATCTATGGTAGGGGAAGTTGGTCTCGATGAAGCTCTAATTCTACCAACCTTTTTAGGACTTTTCTAAAGTAAGGATGTTTCTTTGTTTGGCCCTTTGTATTGCTAGTAGGATTCTCTATCTGAATTATCACTATCCTACTATGGTTTTGATGGCAATTCACCTTGCATAGAAAGTGGTGACACTAGTGGTAAAGGCTTTGGATTGTGATTTGAAAAATCAACTACTTGTGGATGCACATACAAGTCTAATTTGGTCCTTGGTGACGTTGGTTGGTGGTATTCTGGTGGATAATACTATGGAGTCTAAACAGTTGCATTTTCTAGTGAGATTGGATGTTCAAAATAGTATCCATAAGAATTAGTTTGCCAATATGGATACTATTGATGTGGTGGTGGCAGGCCCATGATTTGGGTTGTTGCTACTATTGATGGTATTACTCCTATGGCTGCGACAAAGCTCCACTAGGATAATACATTGGTTGGAGGTTTTATTAGTAGTTACCTTGAGGATAAGGTAACCGTTTGGGCATCTTTTTTTAACAAATATGGAGTTTAGTGTGTATGCTACCGTCTCTTGTAGTTGTGTCATGACTGGAAAACATCCCTTGGAATGTTTGTATTGTCACATAATGGAACCTTTCTCATCTATGAAGTTGGTGTCTACGCACTCAACCACTGAAGCAACTTTGCCCTTCTATCAAGACTCTTTTTTCTTCCTCTTGTTATTTCCTTTTTCAAAGGCTTTATTAATTTTTTCCTTCACAATCTTTAATGCACTTGCAAATTTTTCATCAATGGAATCCCACATTTTCTCTACTTTGGTTGCAATTTCATTTAAAGATTTCTAGATTGATAGAGTCTTTTTCTGGATGACCTAATACAATATTTTCTCCTCTTGTGTATCGTAGACTCATGCATCTCTTTTTCAAATTGGTGGATCTTTATTATATTCTTCAGTCAATTCCTTCTTTCTTAGCACACCTTCCTCCTTTGCCACTTGATCAATTAGCCTTTGTATGTAATGGATGGTCATTTTTTATAACCTTCCTTGGGCACAAAACCCAAGAGTCTCTATAGTTTCGCTTTGTAGCCCATCTACACTATGCCTAAGTTGTTTCCTTTGTGAAAATCTATGGCATGGGCATTTATGCAATAGTGAATAATATTTTCCCATGACTACACAAAGGGCCTCATGAGTCCCTTTCTTCCATCCTTGGATTTGTTTTTTTAAGTTGAACACTTGTGAATAAGTTTGATATTTATCATTGAAGAGTTCGAGCACGATACTCTAACATCAGATTGATTTAGGTTCAATGACCTATACTAGCTTTCTGCCTCCTTCAAAAGTGTTCTGGGAAATAGCTTTAACTTTTTCCAGTCACTTTCTATATTTTGTAGGATGCAATCATCATGGAAAGCTTGAAGGTGATGTTGTGGACTACCATTATAGCCACCTTCAAATCTTGACATGTTTTTCATGCTTAGCCATTTGATTTGGCTATTTCTCATGTGCTTGGTTGGAATGTCAACAGCTTCTTGGATGTTGATCATACTGTGAGTTGCCATCAATGGTTCATTATCTTGATTGGATTCATTTTCTCTATTATAGCAATGCCCCCTTCTATGATCATTCCTTTGTTGATCCTCTCTTCGATCCCCATGTCTTCTTTGTTCATACTCTTCATCTTCTTAATCATAATGTCTTGAGTGTCAGTCATAATGATCATGAGTCCTCCTCTCTTCCCTGTCATAATCTCTATCCCTTGGCCACCTCTTATTAGAGTCCTTTGATGATCATGAGGATGAGGATGAGTCATTACGAGAACAGTGTCAACTTGTTCTCCTTTCATGACTCCTATACTCATCCTTCTGGGATCTTGTAGATACTCTTGGCCTTGAATTCTACTTATATGTTGAGTCGATTACCTTCCTCTTAGGTGTCTTTGCTAGGGTAGATTACATTTGAACTTTGATAGTTTATTCTAGTCTAATGATAGGTGTTTTTAAGGCTCCTCATGATTCTGATGGAGTTGTTCTACAATGAATGTATCAGCATCAAGTTCCTCCAAGAAAATAAGAGTGTTGACCTACTTCCCTTTATTATGTACATGTTTGATTTTCATGGTAGAATATCTTCTCATCTACTCCTTTGTCGGTTCATAGGGCCTAGTCATGTGCTTAGTCACATGGTACCCTTCATGGATTTGGTTCAGATTCATTCCCCTTAACGAATTTTGAAGCATGGTGAATGTAGCATGTTCTAGAGGTAGGATAATGTTGTCTTGTATGTATCTCCACCTCATTTGACTATCTTGATGGATCAATGTGAGCATAAGTGATTCTTGTTTGCATTAGTATCCTCCATTCTTCTTCATTACTCCTCCTTTTCTCTTTGGTAGGTGGTGATGTATCTTTGTTTAAGGCCATGTTTGTGATTTAAGACATTGGTTAAGTATGTCTAATTTTTTTTAGATAATTAAAAAATTAAGATTTTAACTTTGGGTTTATGATAAAATGAACTTTGGAAAATCAATTACTAAGCATACATTGACTTTTCCTTGGCAACAACACCAATGATGAGTGGTGAAGTAGTTCAACGCCCAACCATATGAGATATGGGTGTTCATGCATCGCCCAGTCAAATTCCATAGAAAAGGCAATGTGATTATACTAGTAATTAATTTTAGTTTGTAAACGTTGTCTTCCCATGTGAGTTAGTAAAATCAATGTGTATGGTTTAACTCATGGTGAGGTGTATGATAATTGAGGTTGTGTGGGCCATAACTCCTAGCTATGATGGTAAAGTATGAAAATGATTCTAAGTCTACGAAAAATAGTAGAATAATCTATTCTAGCCTAGAGCAATGAGCATGTGTTCCTAGCTTTCCATACACACCTTGGGCTCATGTAACTGTTATTGGGATTACCAAGTGAGTTCACTACTAAGCAAATCAAGTGAAACCACTACTGGGTTATCAAACAATTATACTTAACACTCGAAACTAGTCATACTCATTCCACTTTACTATGAACAAGGAAATTAAAGTACTTAAAAATGTAACTGATTAAACTAGGGAAACAATGAGAATTATGCTAAATAAAATAATAAAGCTAAGTGTATGTTGCAATGATGGAAAGAAATCTTGATCTTTATTTCTATCATGAACTATGTCCAAGTATAATTCACTTGAATAAAGACTCCAAAAAATTGCTCAACATCACATTGTAAGCATTCACTCTATTACTGAACTACGAAAACAAACTACAAGAGTCTACCTATGGTTGGAATGAAAGTTATTTGGACCATGCATCCAAGTGTTGTATTTATAGGTCTACACTTGCCTGTGATATCAGGTATTTGACATCATAGCTTGTGCCCTAATATCAAGGATCGAATATTGTGCTCTAATATCATATGCTCGATATCATAGCCATGTAAAAACTCAATTTA
Organism: Gnetum montanum; assembly: GCA_015680685.1. Taxonomy (NCBI): domain Eukaryota; kingdom Viridiplantae; phylum Streptophyta; class Gnetopsida; order Gnetales; family Gnetaceae; genus Gnetum; species Gnetum montanum. Next base: position 280,060 of record MNCI01002932.1, read on the forward strand.
TTGCTAAGTGATTTTAGGTCCAAGTAATATAGTTTGAACCTTATGAAGCCATTGATTGTCCCCTTGAAGATGGCTAGAAGGTGGATTTTTAGATATAGGCTTAGGAATCTCGTTAAGTAAAGGTTCCATCTTTTGGTAAATCTCTGAACAAGCCCAAGGTGCCCCTATTTCATTTTTATTTATTGGTCCAAGGTAGTATCTAGTTTCAAGTTATACTTGAAATGATTCACAAATTGTAAAATCAAGTCCTCTAGGGAGGCAATAGACCCTCTAGGCAATATGCAGTACCAATTCAAGGCTTTCCTAGTAAAGGACATAGGGAAGATACATGTAATCATGGAAAGTAATCTTGGTCTTTATTTTTGATCATGTGATGCATCCAAATACATCAAACTCAAATAAAGACTTCTTTCAATCACTTAACATCACACTACAAGCACACACTACTAAGTACTAAAAGCTAAAACTATGAAAACAAACTAAAAGAGTTTTGTTACTATGTTATCAAATCTACTTTGGATCCATGTGTCTAAGTGTTGCTTTTATAGGCTAGCATGCACCCTACAATATCATTTATATGATAATGTATCTACAACATCATAGATACGATATTGTAACTACGATATCATTACTGCAAAAAATTTGGATTTATCACTTAGACTTTACTAGCTTGAAGTGGGAAGACAACGATCATGAGCTTAACTTAATTACTAGCATACCAACATTGTCTATTTATGGACTACAATCAAGTTACATTTGAACACTTGTAACTGGTACCGTTAGGTGTTGGACTACTCCACTACTCATCACCTCATCTAATACTATCAAGGTAGAATTATTTCTTTATTGTTGGGTTACCCTAGATGTATGCAAAATTACTATGTATATGATACTCTTATAGAGGTGTGTTATATAACAATGCAAAATATCCATCTCAATGTTCCATTTTTAAAGCCAAATCATTCCCTCATGGAACAACCCTTTCATTTGTGTAGCAACTAAGACCTCTATGGAAAATTTAACCCTTGTGATATAAGAGAGATTATGAACATATATAATTCAATAAGTAGCAAATCATATTGTACCTATACTTTAACCCAAAATTTTTCTAGTAAAAAATACTTATAAACTTCTATTTTCCAATATTTTTTAGCAAGTCTAGGACCCCACATTGCATACCCATTTAACAAAGTTGGTTGTACAATAGAATAAAACAACTATTTTTTGATTTCCCATATTAAGATAGTTTCCTTTTAACATTTTCCTTTTAAATCAAATAAGGCTATCAATCCACTTGTAATCTTTTATTTGATGTGCTTGTAATTGTGAGAAAGATCTAGAGTAAGGAATCTATAAGTTGATGTTACATTGACTTGGTCCTTTCCAATAGTGAAAGAGTAATTATTATTTCTAGTACCACACACCATAATTTTTTCTTTTTGCACATTAACTTTCATTCTTAACTATTGGAAAAAATCATCCAAAATAGTAAGCATTCATTGCAATCCTATCTTATAATTTTAATAATGCTAAAGGTTGACTTCGCCTTAAATTTACAATTTATGCAATTTATTTACTCATGCACATAGCTTAACATTTAACTTGTTTATATACTTAGAATAATAATTTACAATTGCCATGCATGTTGGATACATGTAATGATTACAACCAACTTCAAGCATAAATACATTATTATTTGGTAATCCTAGCAATCTTGCCACTTAGTATGCTTGATAGTGGAACACTTGGTAGCCCAAAAATAATACTTACAATAGCATAGCCATAATCATAAAATAAAGCTCATAATTAAATCTCATAATCATGATAAAACCATAATCTCAAAGGAGATTTGATAATATCCATGAATATATAAGTTCAATTACATCATGCTAATTATAACATAGATCTCAAAAGAAAGGCTAAATATGAAAATTAGAAGGAAAGTCCATTGATCATGCTCCATCATCATAAAGATCCTATCCTACCACTTGGATTAATACAGAAACATGTAACAAGGATCAAAAACCTTCTAGTAGAGTCAACCACCTTGGTGCACTTGGAACAAGCTATAGGATGGAAACATATGTCGCAAAAGAAATCATATGAAGATCCATGAGATTAGAAGCCAAAACCATATCTAAAACCTTGAAATCAACACTCAAAAATTTAGATATCACACTATTCCCATCCACAGAATTCAAATAGATCACATGTGAATGCTTGTGATCTATATGGTTGGGCATAAGAGACTCTCACTACTCATCACTAGAGATGTATGAATGTGCCACAAAAAAGAAAGTTCATGTTGCGGCCTAATTCTTAGGTGGGATCATAAAAACTTGATGGCTTGGCATTCTCCAAGAAGAAAAATAAGGAAGAAAAATTAGGACCTACGAATAGTTTAAGGAGGCTTTTATTGAGAACTATCATCTAAGAATTTCTATTAACAAAGCCTAGATGAAGCTAAAGAAGATTCAACATAAGGGAGAACTAGAGGACTATATTCAAGAATATCGAAACATCATAATACAAATCCCAAATATGGATGAGGGAAATAAGTATAGAATATTTCTTAATGATCTCAAACCTTGGGTTCAACATGAATTCAAGGTTCAAAAAATCATAGGATTCAGGAAGGCCATCTAAGTTGCTGGCAATTTGGCTAATTAAAAGATGAGAAAGAAAGGTAAGTGTATAGTGGAGCAATTTCTTGAGAGAAAAAAAGAGAGTAATAAGTCTTGGAAAGATGATGGATAAACACATTCTCGCTCATAAGCTGACCTAGCTTTAGGTAAATAAACCTCTTCCTTGGAATATGGAAAATATCAAAATTCTTAAGAGTAGAGTGGGTTATGGAACAAATGGTCATATCCTTTGAGGCATAAAAGTTAAAATGTTACATCTATGGTGATGAATCATGTTTTGATCTACTCTAATATTATATCCTAGAACGTGATGTTGAATATCTAATATCACTAGGTATATGCTAGCCTATAAATATAGCACTTGGGAACACAATTTCTAATCACTATTTTTGTCATAGCAGAGCAAAGCTCTTGCAGTTTGTTTTCTCCAGAGTTAGAATATTTCTAGAATATTTTCTAAGTGCTGGTAGCTGGAATCTGAGTGTGTATAGATCTTTGTTCAAGCACTAATGTACCTAAGCATAGCAATGTGATGGAAATAAAAATGAACCCTTTTGATAATCCTTGTAGCATTGAGAATAGATTAATGTTTCTTTTAATGCATTTAATAGTCATGCACTTTACTTTAATGCATTTTAATTAAGTAGTTAATTTCCAGTTGTTAATGAACACGAGCATGACCACTTCGAGCATACGTGTAGTGCTTGATAATCCAGTAATGCTTAACATTTGGTAACCTAGTAGCGCTATAGACATTCAGGATGTGTCTAGAGAGTGGGAATGGGCACTTGTGTTAGGCTAGCTAGGCATTAGATGAATTAGATCTTAAATTACTCTACCTTTCATTCTGGCTCTAAGCTATTAAACTTATAAAATATAAAATGCTAAAAATCACATACCTCAGTTGCACTTAACCATATACTTGTACCTCATAAGTGGAACTAATAACACAAAAATTGTTCCAATTAGATTTTACATCCTTGAAACCAATGTACTTAAGAACCTAGGGTCTATGGAATTTGACTAGATCATGTTTAAATGCTTGTGATTCGTATGGTTGGGCATAGGAGTACCTCACTGCTCATCATTGGGATCATTGTTGAAGACCTTTTAGTTGTTACATGTGCTATTTAGGACTAGTGAAAAGGCAATTAAAATTCTTGGTATGAACCCTAGAATCATATCATACTTTAAAATAACTACAAAAATTTCTAAAAGCACACTGCATTTTATTTTCTAACAAATGATGTCTTCTTCTCATAGGATCAATTCTCCATCCAAGTCTGACAAAGTACATCAGCAAGTGCATCAACAATATAGAGTGGTATGTGCTCATCATGATGAATATGTATCCAACTTCACCTTCATCCAACACTAGGATGAATAGCTACGGTGGCATAACATGGAGGGCTACATCGTGTTGCCACCAGATCAATCCATTTCTGCAATGCTCCAACAAATGCTTATACGATTAGGTCCTTAAGGACTTCATGCTAAGTATGTTGTGTAAGATAGTGATGCTAGGGATTATCATCCCACTGATGCAGAACATCTTAAGAATCACTAACTAGAACAATGCTATGAATCTACAAAGGGAAAGTGGTCTAATGATTTCCCATTCTTGTTGTACCAAAAAGATGGTGGAGAACCCTTCTCTGGGGGTTTCCCATTTAGTGAAATTCCTCTCTTTGACTTTGGTTAAGGAGGTCAAAACTAGAACCTGCAATCCATGATTCAAAATATTGGTTATGGTAAGAATGGATCCAATGACAAAGAAGGATCTAAAGATGCAAATCAAGGCAGGGATGCAGAAAAAAAAAAGATTGTGATCAAGGCTACAATCATCAAAGAGGGAGTAGTAGCCACTGTAATGGTGCTAGTCCTCCTTCCTCTTCACTTTCATCATCATCATCATCTTCTTCTAGCTTTGACCACAATTAGAAGGGGCATGACCATGATGTAGGTGACCTACGGGACCAAAATGATCAAAGGGACCATTGTGCAAGTTAAGACCAAGGGCATAGGTGTTCAAGAGAGATGCACACCATGAATGAAGGGGTAGTAGAGGGCATCATAGGCATCAAAATCATGGCCTCGATAAGCCTTTGTTTGCTACCTGAAGTATGCTAAACATTGCAGAGGTAGTGAGAGCCCCTACAAGGCATATAAAAGATATTCAAATCAAAATACTAGATATGAACAATATTTCTTGGTTTGAAGGGGGATACAACTCAAATCCATAGAACCATATCTAAGCTTTTCAAGATGCATGTGACTTGCAAAACATAGAAAATGAGTGGCAAAAATTTAAGTTGTTTCTAATGACAATCATTAAAGAAGTAGAAAACTGGTACCAATCCTTAGAATTGGAATCTATCAAATGATGGAGTACAATGCTTGAATTGTTTAATGAAAAATATTAAACATACTCCCAAGTGTCCAACTTAAGTAGGCAGATCCAAGAATGGAAATAAGGAACATACAAACCCTTGGACAATGCCATTAGCTAATACTATTCCTTGATGCACAAATGTCCTGGCCATGGTTATTCTCACCTAGAACAACATCACCACATTGTAGATGGGCTTCGATTAGAAATAAGAAGAACCCTTAGCATTTATGCCCAAGGGCAACTATCAAAATTAAGCATCCATCAGATCCAAAGATTGATCAAGCAAGTAGCTAAAGAGGAAGGTGAATTAAGAAAATAAGAAAGTGTAGAAGAGTATAGCCATGATCCTTCCATTTTCAAGAGAGAGGTTCGATTCTATGATAGTGAGGAAGAATCATCACTTGATGAGATGGTAAATAGGAAAACCTTGCCATTTCAAAAATTTCAATCTGAAATTACGACCAAGGTTGATTAGTTATGGGACTCCGTCGATAGTAGATATTAAGCTGTCATCAAAATTGTTGAAGAATCCAAAGAACAAGGTAGTGATCATGAGCGCAATAGGCATAAGGAAGCTGAACATGCCATTCATACATGTAAGGACAAGATTGTTGTAGTAGAGGAAGTTATGGGAACCAACTTAGATGATGATGGTGGCTGTGACATTTGTCATTATGAACATCACAAGGGATGTTGTCCTATTGTGTCACACTTACAGGAATCTAGGGTGTATGCCTTAAATCCATGACTAGCACAAAGGCAAACATCCAAAAGATTACCTTATCCTCAAGGCAATTCTAGGAAATTCCAACAACCACAAGAGTATTATCCAAGTGGAACTCCACCGCAACCATATAAGCAGTATCAATAGTGGTAGCAACCATAGTCATGGGCATTGGCACCGCTGCGATAGTAATATCCTTATAGAAAACCTAATCCATATGGGTACTACGTTCAATAACCCTTGTCTCCATGTGACTCTTCTAGTCATGTTTCTACTTTCCAATCTTACTACCACTCTTTTGATTATTATTGAACTCATTCTCCACATGTAAGAAGGGATACCATCTTTTAACCTTATCCTCCTCCTATTTCTACAAATCTTCCTCCTTCCTCCACATAGCTACCACCTGCTCCATCTATGCAGGGTAAACTCTCATCTCAACCATAGCAACGTAATGCTACTAAGGTCGTAAATCGACAACTAGTTTATCAACCAAATGGTTAGACACTCGATCAAAGAAAAGACCTTTCTTCTAACTTAGAAGTCCACCTAAGCCCTCAAATAAACCTACAGTTGGTGACCTTGTTTCTTCATCTTCCTCCGTATCAAATGTTTTCAAGTCTCCTTCAAACAAAATACCACATAGGATCCATATTGTTATGCTTACTCATGTCATATCTGATTAGATCTATGCTAGCAACCTTCCTAGGAAATGAGCTAATCCCAAAAGTACTCTGATTTATTTGCAAATTGTTGGAATAAATCATGCAAAGCTCTTCTTAATTTCAATTCTAGTGTAAACCTAATCTCTCATGAGATGTGTACTACATGGAACCTACCTCCTCCCAAGAAGAGCAATATTAGATTAGAATTGGTAGACCAGTCCATCACTGTTCCATTGGGACTGGTAGAAGACATTATCACCACTATTGATGGTTGGTCTTATCCTGTTGATTTCCTAGTGATCAAGGTGGAGAAATGCAATAGGGACTTTCCAATCATCATGGGAAGGGCATGGCTAAGCATCATTGATGCAAAAATGGGCATTAGAGATCTTTCCCTAGAAATATCCAAATAAAACACATTTGGAAAGATCAAGAAGAAGCGTGTTCCATGCATTGCGTACAATGATATAGGGTGCAATTATGTGCAGAAAATCTAGTCAGTAAAACAAGAATATTCAAATATGTTTATATGCAGTAGCCATAAAATAAGAGGGCACCCAGTGGCTAACCACTAATTCTAAAAGCAATACACTTTACATGGAACTAACTAAGAGCCTAACACGCATATTTGTCATGGGCATGGATGAAATAAAGCAAGTTCATCACAAACTCTCTAATATTGAAAATGATGATACCTGTTGGGGAGAGTTGGAAATTCCTAAAAACTTCAAGTAAAAGCCCCTTGAACTAAAAACACTATTGGCTGGCATGGAATATGTGTTCTTAAAAAATGGGAAGCCAGTCATAATCAATGAAAATCTTACTCCAGAACAAAAAATGAGGCTATTAAAAGTCATTGAAAAATGGTCAATAGCATTTGCCTAGTCATATCCTAAACTCAAAGGGATTGATCCTCAAATATGCTAGCATCATATCTACACCGACCTAGCCATGAAGCCAAAGAGGTAGCCATAGAGATGCTTGAACCCCAAACTAAAGTAGATCATCAAGGAGAAAATCCAACAACTCCTCAAGATGGGGTTCATCTCTCCCATTGTGGATAGTGAGTGGGTTAGTCCCCTTGTAATTGTGCCAAAGAAAGGTAGCAAGTGGCAAGTTTGCATTGATTTTTGGCTACTAAATATGGCAACATTCAAGGATCATTTTTCATTGTCATTTGTTAATTAGGTATTAGATACAATATCTAGGAATTGTTATTATAGTTTTTTGAATGGTTATAGTGGCTATAACCAAATCTAGATCACACTAGAGGACTAGGCCAAGACAACATTCACAAATCCCTAGGGAACTTTTGCATATTACAAGATGTCATTTGGTCTATGCAATTCCCCTACTACATTCCAATTCCTAGTCTTGAGCATTTTTTAACAGTAGATTGGTAGTGGTGTGGAAGTCTTCATGGATGAATTTTCTACCTATGGAGCTACATTTGAGCAAGCCCTAGACCACCTTGAGTAAGTGCTAAAAATATATGTGGACACAAACCTTTAGTTCAATTGGAAAAAGAGTCATTTGATGGTCTAGGAAGGCATTGTATTGGAGCATAGAATATCACAAGTAGGAATTAAGGTAGATCCTTAAAAGATAAGGGTCATCCAAGGAATCACTAGTCAACTACAAACCATCAAAGATGCTCAATCATTCCTTAGACATATGGGCTACTACCAGCGATTCATGGAGAATTTCTCTAAGATCGCAAAACTGTTGGTTGAGCTAACAAAGAAAGATGCACCATTTTTCTAGACCATTGAATGTGAAAAAGAATTCTAGCAACTAAAGAAAAAACTTGTAGAAACTCCAATTCTACAAGTACCCGACTAGTCCTAACCATTTCATGTTATGATGGATGCATCAAATTATGTCTTGGGAGCTATGCTTATGTAGATGGATGACAAGAAACATATGTATTATATCCACTGTGCAAGCCAAAGCACTGTGGATGCACAACTGAACTACACCACCACAGAAAAAGAATTAATGGCAGTGTTTACTCTAGAGAAGTTTAGGCATTATGTGCTTAGATACAAGGTGTTTGTGCACATGGATAATAGTGTCATCCACTTCCTAATGAACAAGCTAATGGTAAGCCCCCATGTCATACAATGGCTGGTGATCTTACAAGAATTCCATCTGATGATGATAGATTGAAAGGGCACTAAGAATGTGGTCATTGATGACTTTTCTCAATTGTGATGGGATAAAAAAAAGAGAAAGAAAGTCCATTATTTGATATGTTTCCTGATGAATTCCTCTTTACTAGGGCTATAACTAAACAATTGCCCAATGAGCCTAAATCGTATGATGGTATTCTCACCTATCTTCTCACCCAAGAGATTCCATAAGGGTTGGACCACCGAAAGAAACAATAGTTTCTTCACCAGGTAAAATGCTTCATTGAGATCAATGGACACCTCTACAAGGTGTGTGTCGATGGCCTAGTTCATTGGTGTGATCCTAATGCTAATCAACTACGCATTCTCCAAGATGCTCATGAAGGTCCTTGTGGAGGCCACTATGTTGGGAGACACATGGCCATTAAGATCCTGATGGTAGGGTACCACTAGCCAATAATCTTTAGGGATGCTCACCAATATGTCTACTCTTGTAAATGCTACCAACAAGATGGGGGAATGATTGCTCAAATGGAGGAACCTCAACAACGGATTCAACTGCTAGAACCCTTTGACATTTGGAGCATTGATTTCATGGGTCCCACCACATCCATGTCAAATGGAAAGACATACATTATAGTTGTTATTGACTATTGTATGAAATGGGTAGAAGCAATAGCCGTCACCAACTATACACCTTCTACTACTACTTGGTTTTTATAACAAAATGTTATAAATAGGTCTGGTGTGCCATATGCATTAATTTCTAATAATGGAACTTACTTTTTAGGCACTACTTTTTGGAAGCTTATGCGATGCTTAGGGTTTGAACATAAACTCAAAACACCCTATCACCCCCAAGCCAATGGTTAAGCTAAGGTTACAAATAGGGAAATTATAATGATACTAACGAGAATTGTCAACAAATATAGGAAAGACTAGAGCACAAAACTCAATGATGCCCTCTCGGCCTATCACTCAACATGGAAACTTCCTATAGGCTATTCTCCCTATGATCTAGTATACGAAAAATTACCAACACTTCCCATTCAATTCGAGCTTTGTACATTTTCAACAGCTTGTGATCTTAACCTTGACTTAAGTCCAGCATAAAAAGAAAGATTAATGACTCTCAACTTATTAGACAAAACCTAATTGGTGGCCTTGTCATCTAATGAGTTACACAAGGCATTCAACAAAAAGCGTCATGACCTTAGAATTAGGAAAGTCAAATTTCAACTAGGAGATAAGGTTTTCTACTAGAACCCGACACACATACCTCAACAAACTAAGTTCTAGATGTTGTGGGAAGGACCTTATATAATCTATGAAAATTTTCTTTCTAGGGCCATGATGATCTACAAACCTAAAAGCCCAAACAAGAAATAGCTGGTCAACATACAACAAGTCAAACCTTCCCATGAGCATAAGCTAGCTAATACAACAAATGCCTCATCAATTGGACACCCACGCTCAATATTTTGGATCTTCTTCTTCCAACCTAGTCATGGGGGAGATGGCCACCCATGCTAACTATATACGTGGCTCCTTAGTTTTTCCTCTTTTTGTTTTACACATGTTTATTTCACATCTTGTTACTTTTACAACTTTTTGTTTTGCACATTCTTTATTTTACACCTTTTTGTTTTTACGTTATTAATCTTTTCTAATTTTTGTTTTTACCATTGTTAGTACATTTGCTATTTCTTGAATATTTTACACTTTGTTTTATATTTTCTTTTATTCTAGTGTGATTTTCTAACTTTTTGTTAATAAATGATAGGCATAGTCGTAATTTGTTACTTGATGGTGGTATGTACTATTTAGTTATTTGATTATTGGTGTTTGGATTCTAGTTTGAATTTTGTTACTGATAACTAGGACATGGTTTCTTTTTCATGAAATAGGTAATCAATCCACAACATCCACCCATTCACAAGCTCTATGGTTTTCCTTGTTATAGAAATGTGTAGTCTCTTTTTCATTAATAAAACTTTAACAAAATTGTGACTTTGGTAGTTTTTGGACTTGAAAAGGATTCAAAAGTTTGAACAGGGTGTGACTTCAAGGGGATTTGGTATTCTTTGTGCCTTTCAGTTTGCTTGGGTGCATTTGTGTTTTCATGGATTTCTTACAGTTCCATGTTGACCAATAACAATAAGTTGAATAAGTCTTTAGATGGTGTGGTTCTCATAAGCACAAAAAAAAACCTAATGGGAATTCAAAGCACATCACTTAGACAAATAGATGAGCTACAAGCATTGGTTATGGGACGAGAAAGACATGTTATCCATGCCTGAAGGTCCCCTCTAACTAAGGCCCTTCCTCACTTCCTACTTCTCTTTTCTTCTCTAATAAGGAATGATGGTTGTTCTATAGGAGCACTCTTGTATCTTAGGGGGGTGGACTGGTCATAGAATGGCGATGCAGGGTCACTGAATGTGGTTGGTTTTGGTTTGGACTAAAGATGGATTTTATCAAGTCATTTAACGACAAACTTCACAAGGGACTTCATGTAACCTTAATTAGGAAATCCATTCCACTTTTTCTCATCCATCTATGCTTTCCATGTCTTATCTCACTTCCAATTTCATGTTCTTGTTCGATTTCTTGGTTTGATGTGTCGAGACTCTTAGGTAGTTTTTTCTAGGTTTCTATACTTAACTTTCTATAACCATTAATCATCCATGAGGCCCATGGACTCCTCAGTTTGAAGTTATGCAAGGGAAATAAAAGGCCTATGCCTACTTTGGGGAGGATCCACTTGCATATCTTTTGGTTGGGTTCATTAAGTTCTTTACCCTTAAACATCCTCACAATCAAGTCCTTTTGGTTGTCCCATCAATGACATCCTATTATGCACACATTCACAATGTTCTTCAATGAATTCTTTTTATTGTTTTTATTGTGAATTCTTTAACCCTCCTCAAGTATGTTATTATGGTTAGACTTTTCAAAATTTTTTAATGGACCACTTATCCATTCCACCATATTTTTGAACCTTCTTGCATACACTATTATCAAAATTCATCCATCGCAATCACAACCTAGCCAAGTATAACCATTGATGAGACAAGGTACTTCAAAGCTATATGTTACACATTGCACACTAATCCACAATTTTTTTGTGATTGCAATGGGAAGCATGAATGGAACATGTGGATTGGAAGTGGAATTATCTTCACAAAGGAAGAAATAGCAGCAACACCATGTGACAAGGACTCTTCATGATCATTGAATCTTCTTCCTTGCTCTTCAATTGCTAGAGGAGTGGATAACAGTTTTGTCCAAGGTATTCACTTCTCTTGTCATGAACACCCAATTTTGTAAATGATTGTAATTTAATATACTTGGGCACTTAGAGTTTTTCTATTCCATCTAAGTTACTTTGCATGTCAATCAATAACCCCATACCTTCCCAATATTTTGTAAGAAACTTGTTCCTCCTCTTCTTCACTCGAGAACAATTTTTCATTCAATCATGGGGATATGATGAATCATGTTTTAATTTTCTTCAATATCAGATATTTGATATTGGAGCCTTAACATCAAATACCTAATATAGGATTCCAAGGTACATTATTGAATATCCAATATCATTAGGTATATGTCGGCCTATAAATATAGCTCTTGGGCACACGATTTCTGATCAATTTTTTGTCATAGCATAATGAAGCTCTTGCAGTTTGTTTTCTCCAAAGTTAGAATATTTTCTAAGTGCCAACAGTAGGAATCTGAGTGTGTACAGATCTTTGTTCGAGCACTGATGTACCTGAGCATAGCAGTGTGATGGAAATAAAAACGAATCCTTTTGATAATCCTTGCAGCATTGAGAATAGATTAATGTTTCTTTTAATGAATTTAATATTCATGTAATTTACTTTAATGCACTTTAATTAAGTAATTAATTTCTAGTTGTTAATGAACACAAGCATGACCACTTCGACCATACATGCAGCACTTCGTAACCTAGCAACACTTAACGTTTGGTAACCCAGTAGTGCTATATGCGTTCAAAATATGTCTAGATAGTGGGAATGGGTAATTGTGTAAGGCTAGCTAGGCAGTAGATGAATTAGATCTTAAATTACTCTACCTTTCATTTTTATTTTAGGTGATTAAACTTATAAAATATAAAATGATAAAAATCACATACCTCAGTTGCACCTAACCATATACTTATACCTCACAAGTGGAACTGAGAAGACAATGATCATTCCAATTAAATTTCACTTCCTTGAAACCAGTGTACTTAAGAACTTCAGGTCTATGGAATTCAACTGAATTGCTCATGAACACTTGCGATTTGTATGGTTGGGCATAGAGGTACCTCACCATTCATCATATGGTAGAGAGCATTATGCTCAAGAATGCTCTCAGAATCTTCAAGTTAGAAGCAGTATTAATAGATCATATGAGAATTGTAAGTTGATCTATTAAGCATCAACCTCATGCTTCATTGATGATCTCTAATAGGGATGATCAATAGCAAGAGATGAGAATTTTGAGTCCTATGTAGCAAGTACACAAGGCTGTGACCATCTTAGCATAAGGTGGAGGATCCGGTGTTCAAATAAGGCATCGAATACCAAGAGGATCAAAACATGGTCAGCTTGTGAAATCACTTCCTTCATGAATTAGTGGATGGAGAGAGAGAGAGAGAGAGAGAGAGAGAGAAAATCATTTTCTTGATCATGACTCTAGATAAGTAGTATATGTTCTTGACTATGTCTCCAAGTAGGAAGTATAAGATTGTGACTACAACTTTGAGTAAGAAGCACAAGATTAAGACTATGACTTCAAGTAGGAAGTATAGGATTATGATTGTAACTTCAAGTAGAAAGTAAAATACTATGACTATAAGTAGGAAGCACAAGTTTGAGATAGAGGAATCAATGCCTCTAGAAGACTCCATCTCTATATCACTACAAGTGTAGGAAACTGATTCTCATTTTAAGCAAGTCTTACTCTAGGTAGAAATATTGGTATCATTTGTATGAAAACAAAAAAGCCTTTTCTTCCTTATCTTGGGTTATGTGATCATCTCTAAGCCTTAGTTAGATTTTAAGCTAAGTTTGACATTCCTACTTTACGATGGATTACCCTAGCAATTAAACCTTCTTGTCTATAATTGTCAGATGGGTTTTGAGCTATTTAATACCCTTGATATCCAATGTGCTTTCCACATTTGAAGGTGTATATGAATATAGACTTAAGCTTCAAGGATTTCACTTCTTTCAAGTGGGAGAGAGTGTAAGAAAACATGCCTTGTTGGTGGATCAAAGGTTGTTTTCTTTTGGAACAAGGTTTGGAGGAATATGGAGATCCTCATGGATTCCATGCTATCATAACCATCACAAAATAATTACATTGGTCTTGATTTCTTTTTGTATTATATTACAAGGATATGTAGGTTTGTAAAGGATATTAGGCTTCTATGCTTAGACCATCATCCTTCTCTTTGAAGTGGGGTTTAGGGCTAGATGCATTAGAGTAAAAACATTCCTTAACTCTTCTAGGGAAATGGTATCTCTTATGTGGTGGCTTGTGCTTAATGTAGTTGTGTGTGTGTGTGTGTGTGCGCGCGCGCATGTGTGTGTGTGTGTGTGTGTGTGTGTGTGTGTGTGTGTGTGTGTGTGTGTGTGGGACTTGTTTCTAGCCATACTCGCTATGCTCGTAAGCCATGGACTAACATGTGATGTAAGTATATGTTGTTCATGTAGGTGTTATGAACATTGAGGCATAGTCCATCTTGGGTCTGCTCTAGGACACTTGCCTAGTTTCTAGACTCAAGGATAGTGTCAAATGGTGCTTATCTAGAGTAGTACATTTACATCAATCTTGGAGTTATTACTGCACATGATGGTATATGGATTTTCTTTGGAGTAATACATTCTTATTTCCTCATCTTTAAGGATAAGGATTCCTTAAAGGGTAGGAGTGTATAATACCTTGATGTTTAGAACCCAAGCTTTTTTCTTTAATAAGTATTATATATAGGTATAGGTGGAGTGTAATACACCCCAAGTTAGAATTTCATAACTTTTCATTATCTACCATAATCAAACCCATGACTTGGAACTTAAAATTAAGAGTCTTATCACTAGGCTAATACTTTTCTACATTATGAAACTAAATTTGAAATTGAAACTAAAGATTTAATTACATTCCTAGACCAAAAATGATATATTAGACAAATAGATATTATAAGATGTTTATATTATGAAGTATTCTAATGTACACTTATATCCCTTTCTTTTATGCTTATTGAGATTTGCATTTGAGATCTCTTCAATTGGATAATAGTTATTATGCATCTTGAGGTTTAAACCTTTAACTCTTTATTTACATGTAATATAATGGTATTTTTATTAATCTTTTATTTTATTAATTATTTTATTTTACGTAAAGGATTTTTTGAATTTGATTTCTCTCTTTGATTTTTCTATAACAGATCTAATTTCTCTAGAATCCCCCATATATATTACTCCTAACATCTTCAACCAATCTTGAAATTCTTACTTTTTTTATATGCAAAATTTTTATTTTTATTTTCAAAATGCAAATTTACAAGCTAGTAAGAAAAAAGTTGTAACACCTTCTTCTAGTGATGTTAATGTAACTAAGACACTTGATTTTGTTATTCCTAATGATGTACATGAGTCATTGGTTACTGATGTTTCATTACAATATGTGTTCATTCAAATTTTGAGTTACCTACCTCGTAATCAAAGTTTCATTTGATAGTTAAATGATGTGATGAAAAAACATGATATCCAAGTCCTTCATGCTAGGTATTATTCTATTCTTGTTTTTTCTTTTTTTCCTGTTTATTGATTTATGCAATGCTAGGTATTTTCTTTTTTTTTCTATGATAAACCATTTTTATTATAGCAATATATGTTTAAAATTAATTTTTTTCTTTTAAAAAATATCTACAAATCATTTTTTGTTCTCAAACTAATCATTAATCATAATGTTATTTGTTCTCTCTCTAATCCTCAAGAGATGATGAATCTAGTATGATTCAAAATGACTTGCAAAGAAAAAAATATGCAAGCTATGAATGCAACAAATAAGTTTATCTTTCCTATAAAAAGATATACAAAATTTACATATCTTAAATTAAATTACAACAAGCACAAGCCATTCATTGGTTAGTTACCTTGCATAGCTTTATACTTGAAGGTGTTAGATTCAAAGCGCAATACCAACATGCTTTGCACTTACTATGCCACTAGCCTAAGGATGTGTCCTAGGCAAACTTGACCTTCTCCTCTGTGATGAGCAGTGAGTAGTCCCTACATCCAACCATATGAATCACAAGCATTGCAATAGTAATCCAGTCAAGTTTCATGCACTTTAGCTCCTAAATGCACAATAGGAAAAGGTAGTAACTTAGAGACATGATCGTTGTTCTCTTGGCTTCACTTGTGTAAGTGCAAGTGTATGGTTAAGCGTAAGCCAAGGTACATGATTTTTATTGATTTTATATTTTATTTTATTTAGCCTAAGTGTGGAATAAAGAGAGAATTAATTAACGATTAACTATTTAACTATCTATTGTCCTAATCCAACTATCCAAACATAAGCATTAGATCCCACTTTCCGTTTGCATCCTATACTTGCTTTAACACTACTAGGTTATCAAGCGTCTACTAGTGGGTATACCAAATAACCACTACTAGGATTATTAAGTGTTAGGTGATATGCTCAAAGTGGTCGTACTTATGCATTTATTATTAACCGTATTAATTAATCAAAGACATTAATGTAAAAATGCATAAGTAAATAAATTCACAAAAGGAAACATTAACATATTCCAAGTGCTGCAAGAAATGCCAAGAATCTCATCTTTATTGCCTGTCACATTAATGTGTTTAGATACAATATGCTCAAATAAAGAATCATACAATCCTTGGAATCCTACTATGGGCATTTAGAAAATATTCTAACTCTGGGCTATTAAATTACAATAGCTCTACTATTGATGAGACATGAAATTGCTCATATTGCTGGCGGTCACGTTAAGGCACCCACTATAAGGCACCCACATTATATCATGGGCCACGATATCGCGTATGCGATATCGCGTACGCGATATCTCATCTGCCTGCGATATCGTGTACGCGATATCGCAGTCAGCCGCAATTTCTATAAATAAGAGGCTTCTCTCCCTCATTTGACATCCCAGTTTTAGAGTAGCAAAGCTCTGGCAGTTTGATCCCTCCAGAGTTAGATTTTTTCCCATGTCTGCCCACAGTGTGGTGAATGTAATTGTACGGTGTCTTTATTCGAGTGTGCCGTACTTGGACACGCACATGACCGACAATAAAGATCGAGATTACTTCATCATTGCAGCATTCACTTAGTTTATTTATTTGTTATTTATTTAATGTTATTTATTGCTTTCATAGCG
>MNCI01002932.1:304045-347721 GCA_015680685.1 Gnetum montanum
CGTTCACATGTCATCCCATTAGTTCCATTGAGTCAATAATCCCATACCTTCCTGATATTATTGTAAAGAACTCGAGGACGAGTTTTCATTTAGTCATGGGGGTATGATGGGACACGATATTGCGGTCGTCACGATATTGCATCCCTCGCGATATCGCGTACGCGATATTGCATCCTCCCCTGCGATATCACGTACATGATATCACGGTGTGTCGTCATATCTATAAATAAGAGGTGGCTCTCCATTGTTTTCTCATCCTAGGCTAGACAGTAGGGAAACTTTGGCAGATTGATCACTCCAGAGATAGAATATTTTCCATGTATCCGCAATAGGAGTCCTAAAGTGAACAGATCTTTATTCGAGCAGACATTGTACCTGAACACATGTTTGTGTACGGCAATAAAGATAAGCTTCTTGGATAAACCTTACAGTGCATGGAATAGGCTAATTAGGATTTTATTTATTGTTATTTATTATCTATTATTTACATGCTTTATTAGTTATTTGTTACTTTCTCTCTCAACCCTTCTCTCCTAGTTAAGTGCCTCTGTACGACCGCTTCGAGCACGTGCGTTACGCGTGGTGATCCTAGCAATGATTAGCGTTTGGTAGCCACGGTTGCATCGATTCAGGGTGTGTACGGTAAGTGAGAACGGATGCTGACACTAGGTTAATTTAGACGTAGTTTATTAGTTAAAGTTAGTAATTAGTTTCTCAACCCTTCACCTTGTTAGCATAGGAGATAAAAATGAAAAAGACATAAAAATCATATACCACGGACTTACTTAACCATACACCATGACAAATACAAGTAAGTCTGGGAAGACAACGAATAATTAACCTTAAGTGTTCCATGAGGCATGTAGGCACTTAGTCTGCGAAGTTCGACCGGATCGCGTGTGTTACGCTCGTATTCATATGGTTGAGTGTAGGGGTACCTCACCACTCATCATTAACAAAGTCACAAATAAGTCACACCATTAGCATATATCAATTTATCTTATAGAATGTGCTATGATCTTGTGTATTGCAAGAAAGCATGCCTTGCTGGTGGTTTGAAGTTTGTTCACCTTTTGGAATGGTGGCTGAAAGGAGTATAGAGATGTACTTCAATTCCATGCTATTTTAACTATCACCTTAAAAACTACATTGTCTTGATTCCTTGTATACTACATCACAAGGATATGTAAGGTTGTTGAAAAAAATTTAGCCTCTCTAACTTAGGCAATGCCCCTTCTCTATGGAACAGGCACTTAAGGTTAGATGTATTAGAGTAGGAACATGTCTTATCTTTCTTAAGGAACTGTGTCTCTATGTACATGCAAATACTTTGTATGGTTGTGTACATGCATATCTCATTGGTCTTATTACTTATATGATTATCAAAGACATACATACTATGCTCATAACATATGAACTATAACTATACACTTTTGTTGTGCTTGTGTATACTTTAATCTCTAAAAGGTAGTCCATCTTAAGTCCATCCTCCTTTTTTTGCTAATTCAGAACTCAAAACTCAAATATGGTGTCATACAATGCTTTTAAAAGGTAGCATCACAATGTATACCTAGCAGCCACTCTTAGCATCACCTACATCTTATCTAGTATGTATGTTACTTCCTTCAATGTAAATAAAAAATAAAAGAAAAACACACTGCATCAACCATAATTCGGGTACCACACCATCCTATTATATACCACACCCCATGCACTCTCCATATGTCTCACCCATATTTTAATCTCTCAAAATGTTGAAAAGTCTTTTGATAGGAAGGACATCAATTCGATATGAAATGTGATTAAAGATACAAGATACAAATGTCCAAATATTTTACATTGAATTTTTAAAACATCGTATAGTGGAAAATTTAGAAACAAATATGCATATTAAGGTTATGGGCAAGTAGAATCAAGGAATTTTTAAGGATTATTCAAATGAGAATGCTTAGATACAAGAAATTTTTAAGGATTATTTAAATGAGAATGCTTAGATACGTCTTAGCATTGATTTTAATGTGATAGTCTTAACAGCTGGCCTTTGGCTAAGCTACGGTTCTTTAGCTTTGAACCTCCCTCATGAGACTGACGGTTAAGTGTGTAGAGGGATTTAAAGGATACTTTGAGAAAACTAAACAGAAGAGGCAGCTTACTTGGATATACACAATGGGAAACTGTTATATTACCAAGAGGCTTGTTCCATTGGCGCATTATTTGTATTATTCTAGAGATCTATATAAAATATGTGAAAAGGAAATGTTTTTGCCGTCAGGAGTGAAGGCTGCAAAAGATACCCATAAGCGACCACCCTCAACATCACAAGTTCACAGGTTCAATGCCCATACATAATCCACATCAAATTATTGTGCCGAGCAGTTGCAAATGAAAACCAGCAGACCTACTCTCTGCAACTCTTGCAGGAAGGAACTGAAGCAGTCCTGTGCCAAGGTTGTCTGGACTTATAACAACATTGACTTTGATGGCACCTCAGCCTACGGGGGCTACTCCAACCTCATGATCTGCAACTACAAATTTGTGGTAAAGATGCCGGAAAATCTACCTCTGGATAAAGCCTCTGCTGTGCACAGGGATAACAGTTTACAGTCCAATGAAGCATTTCGGAATGACGGAACCTAGAAAGAGGCTGGGTGGGCTTGCTCATGTGGCTGTCAAATTTGGCAAGGCCTTCGGCTTACATGTGACTGTGATCAGCACTTCCCGCAACAAGGAAAGGAAGCCAAGCAGGTTCTGGGTGCGGACGTTTTCCTCATCAGTAAAGACCCAACTCCGATGAAAAATGTGAACATGTCTCTGGACTACATTGTGGACAGAGTCTCTGCTGAACATGCCATGCAGCCATTGCTGAACCTACTCAACTGCGATGGCAAACTTGCCATTGTGGGTCTGCCGTCAAAGCCTCTTGAAATTTCCCTCTTCGTCCACATCTCTGTGCGAAGTATGATCGGAGGCATCCAAGAAACTCAGGAGAGCGAAGTATGATGCCGCGGATATGGCTCGATCCGGCGACCGACACGGTGATGCGCAACGTGGTGGCGCCCGAGTTCCTGCTGATGCGTTTAACTTTCTGAACGCCATCATCGACAACGCCGATGACGTCAAAGTGTTGGTGGAGGCCAAGGTTGTATGCCAACGTGTGGAAGGGACTCGGCGCCTGCATGAACCCCGTTAACCACATGATATCGCCGGAGGCCGCCATCAGGCAGCTCAACGCTCTGTACAACATCACGTGGGGCGTCAGGATGATGCCACACACACTGGTGGTGCAATATTCTTGTTTATAATTAAAATGAAGACCTCTTTATCTTATAAGGTTGACCATGGACATTTCTAATTTTTGGCCGAGAGGCCGGTCATAATTTGGTAACGCTAATTTTTTATACGTAAAGCTGACTAACATTGACTTTTTCACATACTAACATTGACTTTCCCACAGGTCATTTCGGTAACGCAACTTTGTGTATAACGCTGACGTGTAACTAAAATTGCAGGCCATTTCGGTAACGCAACTTTGTGCATAATGTTAATGTGTAACTAAAATTCCAAACATGCCATTTTAGTAACGCAACTTTGTGCATAACTTTGACGTGTTATGAAAGGTTAGGTAGTGTTATGAAATGATACCTCATGAAATAGTCCATATAAAAATAGTGCAATAGTTAAACAAGACCAATGCTAGAAGGGAGGTGCCAGGGTTCTGCGAATTCAGCCTTGATATGAACGACGTCAATGCCCAAGGTTCAGCAGAAAGTGCGTCAATTCACGAGGGAACACAAAAATATCGCCTGCATTCAGAGTCTCCTGGAACAAATTCGGAACAAATTCGGCCGAGAGTGAGAGCATACACTAATTGATGGAAATTTTCTTTTCAGAAAATCCATCTTTAGGAAAAATAAGGTACATAACTCTTGTTTTTCGTCCAAAAGGCATGAAAATTTGGATTTTTAAATCTTGTTCTTTGTCCAGAAGTCGTGAAATTTTTTACTCAAAGAACTTTTTACTTGTAAACAAATAAGATTCTCTCGGCCAATTTATAGACATATATTATAAATATATAACTAAGCTAGTATAGAAACCAGAATAAAGATGTTTGCTGCCCCATGTGTGTGTCTATATATATATATATATATATTGATTTAAGAAAAAGGGGGGTTTTATGGACACTTGGCAACTGTAGCTCTATAGCTTTTATTTCTATAGAAGTTGTCCTATGGTAGTTATAACTAAATTCCCATGATATTTGTAACCAACCTTAATTCGTGATGATGTTTGCAACTACCCAGAAGCCATTATAAAAAGAGATTCAATGGTAAAGAAAAAGGGGGAAATCAAGAAGAAAAATCAAAGATTACTTGTAAAGAATGGCTTGCTAATTGCATCAACAATTCAGTTACTTTGTTTTAATCCTATGAGTTATTTTCTTCTCATTTTGTCTTAGTTACTTAGCTAATGGTTTAGATAGTATTGTGATTGGCATTTAATTTTGGGATTTTCTCATTGCTCTTATAGCTCTATTTTTGCGCAATTCTAGACTTCTATTTGGTTGCCATATAAGAGCTTTTATTGTCTTCAAAAAGCATCTTGAGCAATTTAATAGTGATGTCTTTATGAAATTGCATGTTTGAGTCTAGAGGGTCTAGAAAATCTTTGATATTTCAAAATGACTTGAAATAGCTTTATTTTATTTAAAGTCTTTTCCTTGATGTTTTAATCTTGAAATTGTTACATCTTTTCTGATATCTCTATTATTTGCAATTCTTGACAACTGATGAGCGATGAGGTACCCCTACACTCAACCATACGAATACGAGTGTTTCATGCACAATCCAATTAAATTTCAAGGACTAAGTGCTTATGCACCCTTGTGGAACAAGGACAGGTTGGTTGATTATTGTCTTCCCAAACTTACTTGTATGTCACGATTGTATGGTTAAGTAAGCTTGAGGTATATGATTTTTATATATTTTATGTTTTTATGTGTTGTGCTAATATGGAAAGAGAGAGATAACTAAGTGATGAATTATACTTAACTACTAACTAGGCTTTAACTAATCTTAACACCAGTATCCGTTCTCACTTGTTGTACACATCCTAAACCAGTGCAACACTACTGGGATTACCAAACACTAATCGTTACTGGGTTACCAAGTGTTACACAAATGCTTAAAGTGACTGTACTGAGTGTATTTTAACGATTTTCCTAATTGATAAAAATGAATTGCTACATTGATAATAGAAATGTAAAGTGCATAAAATAAAATAAATGCATAAGAAAATAAAATAAAAGAAATGAGTAAGAAAAAAAATTTCAAGTGCTACAAGGATGAATCAAAGAGCTCATCTTTATTTTCGTACATAAGGTGTGCTCAGGTACACAATGCTCGAATAAAGATCCATCCACACTTAGACCTCCTACTTTGGGCACTTGAAAAATACTCTAACTTTCAAATAGACTACAAGAGCTTCGCTACTTAACTACTACAAGACGTCCTTTTCCGATTGTGCACCTGGGTACTGTATTTATAGACTTGGGAGCAACTACTCTAATAATTAGAGTAACCGCTCTAATAATTAGAATAACTACTCCAATAATAACCACTCTAATTATTAGAGTAACCACTCCAATAATAATCACTCTAATAATTAAAGTAACCACTGCAATAATAACCACTCTAATTATTAGAGTAACTACTCAAATAATAATCGCTTTAATAATTAGAGTAATCATTTCAATAATAACTGCTCTAGTTATTAGAGTAACTGCTCCATCATACCCCCACGATTGAATGAAAACTTGTCCTTGAGTTCCTTACAAAATATTGGGAAGATATGGGATTATTGACTAATTGACAACTAACGATGGAATGGTATGACAAACTCAATGTGCCCAGTGCGGGATCAATAAGCATATTACAACATTGTGGTGAACACTTGTACATAAATGACATCCAAGCCTTTATTCAGTAGCTTGTAAAGAAAGAGAGAGAAAGAAAATGAAGTGTGTTTCCACCAATGCTAAGATTGCGTCTTTCTTTGTTTATCCATAGCCACACCACCAGACTTGCTCCTTTCGTAAATGNTCTTTGTTTATTCATAGCCACACCACCAGACTTGCTCCTTTCGTAAATGCTCCATTTCCAATCCATCCTAAGTGCTTCCTCTAAGCCCAGTCTATTGTTTTTATGATCACCATCTGCACACACAACACAGTCATAAATAAGCAAGGATGGATAAACCATAATGCAGTTGATACCTTGCGTCGATATGA
The DNA here is from genome assembly GCA_015680685.1 of Gnetum montanum. Taxonomy (NCBI): domain Eukaryota; kingdom Viridiplantae; phylum Streptophyta; class Gnetopsida; order Gnetales; family Gnetaceae; genus Gnetum; species Gnetum montanum. Next base: position 310,332 of record MNCI01002932.1, read on the forward strand.
AGCGTATTAGCTGAGTTATGGTTATGGCAGAAACTGGTTTGGAGATTTATCACAGGTGACTACCCAAGGTGTAGGGGTTAGGTGAATAGTAAAATGGAGAAAATTAAAAAATTTATGCCAAGGCCCCCACGACTAAGAGCGAACCTTCGATAGCTATAAGATGGAAAGATATGAGGAACAAGAAAGATGGGAAAAAATAACAACGGCAACACCAATAAAATGGATGTCATGGATAGGGATGAAACAAGAGATGATTGATTGTAGGAAATATTTAAGGAAAAGAACTTAACAATTGCACCAAAAAGGAATGTCAGTGGGTCCTCCCCAAAGCAGGTTCATGCCTTTTATGCCCTAACAAACCCATAAACCAAAGAGTTTGTAGGCTTTAAGAATGTCATTTGGAAGCAAGAGTTAAAAACTTACCCACAAGAATTTACCAAAGAAAAACAATGCATCAACGCAAAAACAGACTAATGATAAAATCGGCAATGAGGTGGAAAATGGGAAGAAAGATGGAGAGGAGAGAATGGAATAGAATCCTAAGAACAAGGTTGTGTAAAGCCCCTTGTGTACTTTATGGTTAATGTGATTGCGTAGAACTCATCCCAAATCCAAACTCAAACAAACCACATCCAGTGACCTTGCATCAATACACTTGACTAATCCATCCACCTGAAGTAACAAGAATGCTTCCACAAAAAGTTACCACCATTCCAAAGAGAGCAAGATGGAGAAGTAGGAAGCGAGAAAGGGCCTTAGTTAGAGGGAATCTTCGGGCATGGGTAACATATATTTTCAGTTCCATAACCAGTGCTTATAGCCCATATTGCTTTATTATGTCTAAGGTGTGTGCTTTGAATTCTTACTTTCTTTTTTTTTCACTTTTTTTTTTGCATGAGAACCACACCATGCAAAGACTTATTTTTATTCACTCAACTTCCTGATTTTTCAACAATGTCAGAATTGTAGAAAACCCAAGAAAAAGCATCCAAGCACCCAAGAGAATGGCCAGCATAAATGCATCGAATCCCCTTGAAGTCACACCCTTTTCATCCTTTGAGTCTTTCCTTGGTTTGAAAAGTACCCAGCCACCAATTCATTAAAAGTTTACTTAGAAAAAAGGGACTATATAGTTCCAAGCCAAAGGAGACCATAGAGTTGTATGGATGAGTGGATGGTGTGGACTCATTGCCTGTTTTACCAAAAGAACCATACCTTAATATCAGCATCATAATTCAAAGGTAAAAACCAAACATTAGCAATCAATATGATATAATTCAATCCACCATCATGAGCACTTATTGGATGATGAATAAAAGCAATCAAGAAAACAAAGAAATAGTAAAAATATGAATAATGGTGTAAAACAAAAATAAAAAAAGTTGAAAGAATGTGTAAAAAAAAATTCAGAAATAACTAAGGGCCTAGAATGGTTAGCATAGGTGGCCATCTCCCCCACGACTAAGTTGGAAGGAGGAGATCCAAAATAGTGAGCAAGGTTTTCCATCAAGAGAGGTAAGCTCCTAGAAAGGTTTGGTTTCTTGCACGTTGACCAAAAGTTTCTTATCAGGGCTCTCAGGTTTGTATATTGTCATGGCCCCTAAAGAAAAAGTTACTTAAATAATATAAGCTCCGTCCCATAGTGTTTGAAATTTAGTATCTTGTGGGACATGTGTGGGATTCTAGTAGAGAACCTTATCTCCCAGATGATATTTAACTTTCCTAATTCTTAGGTCATGACATTGATTATTGAAGGCCTTATGCAATTCGTTAGATGATAGGGTAGCTAATAGATTTTCATCTAGCAAGTTAAGGGTTACTAACCATTGTTTCTGTGCTAGATCAAAGTCAAGGTTGAGGTCACGTGTCATGAATAGTGTACAAAGCTCAATTTAAATAGGAACTGTTGGTAATTTACTATACACTAACTCATAGGGAGAGTAGCCTGTAGAGAGTTTCCATGTGGATCGGCATGCCCAAAGAGCATCATTCAGTTTAGTGCTCTAGTCTTACCTAAACTTGTTAATGGTTCTTGTTAATATCTTCGTAATCTCCCTATTGGTGACTTCTGCTTGACCATTTTCTTGGGGGTGGTATGGTGTAGTCAATTTATGCTTAACCCCTAAGCATTGCATTAATTTCCAAAAAGTTGCACCTTTGAAGTGTGTACAATTATCTGAAATAGGTGAGCACAGCACACCAAACCTATTTATGATTTTTTATTGAATAAATCATGCAGCTGTAGATGATGTACAATCTTTAATAGCAACTGCTTTGGTCCATTTTGTTAGGTAATCAACAACAACAATAATATAAGATTTTCTATTGGACATTGATGTAATTGGCCCCGTAAAATCAATTCCCCAAATGTCAATGGGTTCTAATGGTTGAATCTATTGTTGCAGACCCTCCATTCTAGCAGTCATTCCCCCATCACGTTGACAGTACTCACAAGATTGGACGAAACGATGGGTGTCCCAAAATAATGTAGGCCAATAATATCCTGCAAGCAGGATCTTGATGGTTGTTCATCTCCCAGCGTAATGATCCCACAAGAACCCTTATGGGGATCTTGAAGAACTTGCAGTTGATCTATATCGGGAACACACCATCGAACCAAGCTATCAAGACACACTTTATAAAGTTGCCCATTGATCTCCATAAAGTACTTGGCTTGGTGAAGAAATTGTTGTTTCTTCTTAAGGTTTAACTCTTGTGGTGTTTGTTGGGTGAGGAGATAGGTAAGAATGCTACTGTACCAGTTTGTCTCCATGGGTGATTGATTATTCACTACACCAGCAAAGAGGAATTCATCAGGGAAATTATTAGAAATTGGATATGCATCCTCTTTTTTGTCCCATCGTAACTGAGATAAATGATCAGCAACTACATTCTCGATTCCCTTGTGATCAATCATCGTTAAATCAAACTCTTGTAAGATTACAAGCCATCGTATGATACGAGGGCTTACCATTGGCTTATTCATGAGGAACCAGATTGCACTATGGTCTGTATGTATATATACTTTATATCCCAATACACAGTGTCTAAACTTTTCTAGTTCAAACACTACAACCATTAATTCTTTCTCTGTGGTAATGTAGTTAAGTTGTGCACTAGTGATACTTCTACTTGCATAGTGGATGTAATAAGGATGCTTCTAATCATCTAACTATGTAAGTACGGCTCCTAAAGCATAGTTGGACACGTCAGTCATGATATGGAATGGTTTGGACTAGTCAGGAGCTTGTAGAATAGGTGTTTCTACTAGAATCTGTTTCAGAGTTTGAAAAGCTAATTCGCATTCCCTGGTCCACTCGAAAGGTACATCCTTTTTTGTTAATTCCACCAATGGTTTGGCAACCTTTGAAAAGTTCTCAATAAATCTCCTATAGTAGTTAGTATGTCTAAGGAATGACTAAATATCTTTGACAATTTCTGGTTTATACGTAATTCCTTGGATAATTTTGATTTTTTTGGGGTCTACCTCTATCCCTATGTGTAATATTTTATGCCCTAGTACTATGCCTTCTTGGACCATCAAATGGCTTTTCTACCAGTTGAGCCTCAAATTGATTTCTACACATCTTTTTAACACTTACTCTAACCGGTCCAAGGCTTGATCAAAGTTTTCTCCATAAGTGGAGAAGTCATCCATAAAGACCTCCACATCGTTTTGTATCTGCTGCTAGAATATGCTTAGAACTAATCATTGAAATGTTACAGTGGCATTGCACAAGCCAAATAGCATCTATTTGTATGTGAATGTTCCCCAAGGACTGGTGAATATAGTCTTGGCTTGGTCTTATGGGGCTATTTGTATTTGGTTATATCTGCTATATCCACCTAGAAAACTGTAATAGCGATTCCTTGCAATGGTGTCTAAGACTTGGTCAACAAATGGTAATGGAAAGTGATCTTTGAATATTGCCATATTTAGTAGCCTAAAATCTATGCACACCCTCCATNCAACCACTGGGTGTCTTCCTGTCATGTGGCTACTGCATACAAGCATCTTTGTATGTTAATCACTTATGCACACTAATTGCATGCAGGCAATGCTAAACTTTGCACAAATCATGACCTCTACACACAATTATACCATGTGTCACTGTATGCGATGCATGGAACTTTCTTCTTCTCAATCTTTCCGAATATATTTTCCTTTAATATTTCTAGGGAAAGATCGTAGATTCCTAGGCGTGCATCGATGGTGCTTAGCCATGCTCTTCCCATTATGATTGGGAAGTCCCCCTTACCGTTGTTTACCTGAATCACTAGGGAGTCAACTAGGTATGACCACCCACAAATAGTGGTAACAATGTCTTCCACTAGTCCTAATGGAACAATGATGGACTGGTCAACCAACTCTAGATAGATGTTGCTCTTTTTCAATGGAGGCAAGTTCTAAGCCTTGTACATTTCTTGAGAAATCAAGTTGACACCAGAACCTAAATCCAAAAGAGCCTTGCACGGTTCATTTCTAGAGATTTGTAAATATATCAGAGGACTCCCAGGATCAAAGAATTTTCTAGGAAGATGGCTAGCTTTGATCCAATTAGTGACAACATGTGTTAGCATGACTATATGCGTTGAGTGTGGTGGTTAAGTTGAAGGAGGCTCTGAAGTTTTGATTGATACTAAGGCATCTAAGGAATTAGCCACTTGTGATTGAAAGGGCTTGGTTGGTCTATTGGTTCTAAAGAAAAGTCTTTTCTTCATGTGGTTGTTGAAACCAATAGTAGGTTGAGAGTTAACAACCCTCGTGGCATTACGTTGTTGTGACTGGCTAGGGATTTCACCTTGCATAGCTGGAGCAGGTGGTAGTGGAGCCATTGGTGGACGAGATGCGGTCTGATAAGAAGGATGATATGCTTGCAGGATATCACCCCTAGAAGAGGGAGTCCCATAATACTCGTGGGCTTGGTAGTGAGGTTGAGGAGTAACGTGACTAGTAGAGTCACATGGGGAGATTGGCTGCTGCACATAATATCCATAAGGGTTAGATTGCTGGTAAGGATACTATTACCTTGGTGGTAACATTCCCCATGATTGTGGGTGCAATCACTATTGATATTGCTCAATTGGTTGTGCTAGAGTTCCACTGGGATAATATGTTAAAGGTTGGTGGAACTGACTTGGGTTACCTTGAGGATAAGGTAACCTTTGGGGTTTTTGCCTTTTGTTTAGTCATGGGTTGAGTGCATACATCCCAGACTTCTGTAAATGTGAGATTATAGGGAAACATCACTTAGGATGGTCATATTGACATATCTCACATCCACTATCATTGTCTATTTCTGATTCCCCAACCTCTTCAATGATGGCAACTTTGCCCTTACCCTTGCTACATGCATGTTCAACTTCTCTCTTTTTTCTTTTTTCGTGATTACTACCTTGCTCTCTAGACTCCTCTACTATTTTAAGAACAGATTGAAATCTATTATCTAGGGAATGCCTCATTTCTTCTACCTTTGCCAAAACTTTTGATTTCATCTTTTGGATAGGAAAAGTTTTCCTATTCACCATCTCTTTGAGTGGTGACTCTTTTTCATCCTCACAACATCTTACTCCCCTCTTTCGAAGGGAAGGATCTCGGTTATACTCTTCTACACTTTCTCTCTTCTATAGCTCTCCTTCTTCCTTGGCGACTTGCTCCAATAGTCTTTGAATTTGATGGGACCTAAGCTCGGATAGCCTTCCTTGGACATAAGTCCCAAGGGTTCTTCTCATTTCATGCCTAAGCCCATCTATGAGATAGCGTAGTTGATCCCATTGTGAATAACCTTGGCTAGGATAGCAATGTAACAGTGCATAGTATCAACCCATGGTAGCATCCAAGGGTTCATGTCCTTCTTGTTTCTAGGCTTGGATTTTCTTTCGTAGGTTGAACACTCGGGAGTACATTTGGTACTTATCGTTGAATAATTATAACATAGTACTCCATCTACAAACGAATTTTGGTTCTAAGGACTAGTACCAACTCTTCGCTTCTTTAACTCGTGTCTGTGGGAACAACTTAAGTTTTTTCCATTTGTTCTCTATGTTTTGTAAGGCACACGCATCATGGAATGCTTGTAAGTGATTCTGAGGATCAGCGTTGTATCCCCCTTCAAATCATGGGATGTTGTTCATATCTAATCTCTTGATCCTACAATATTTCTAGTGTCTTTTTGGAATTCTAACAGCCTCAGTTATGTCTAACATACTTCAAGTAACAAGTAGGGGTTCATCGTGATCGTCTCATCGATTGGGTCTATGATGCCTACGTTGTTCCCTACTCTCCCTTCTTCTATGTTGTGACTCTCTAGAGTGCCCTTGTCCCCTTTCCTAGCTATTTTACCTATGACTTCCACTTTGCCTACCTTTATCCCCATGATCTTTTTCTTTATGACCACATTTGAATACTGAAAGAGAGGGTGAAGGAGATGATGAAGGTGAAGAAGAAGGAGAACCATCACCATGACAATGTCTGCTACCTTTTCTTCTATGGTCTCGGCCCCGATCGTTATTGTGATCAAAATGTCCACCTTTATCATGAGTTTATGTCCCTTTTTCAGACCCTTTGTGCCCATGGGTATCAGAAGCTAGGTTATGAATAGTGGAATGAAGGTTTTGATACACAACCCCTTGACCAAAGTCAAGGGGAGGAACATCGTTGTATGGCCAACTACCTAAGGTAGGTTCACCACCCTCATTTTTTCTTAAGACTTATGGAACATCCTAGGACCACTTACCCTTCAAAGACATATGATGTCTCTCCTGTTGCAAGTCCCTTTGACGTTTTGCCTCCATGGGACGGTATTCTCTCAAGTCATGGTCTTGCACAACATATTCTGTGTGTAAGTGCAGCATGCCAATTCATGTAAGAGCATGGAGAAGCATACTTGGGATTGAACGATCAAGAGGTAACACTATGTTACCCTCTAAGTCTCGCCAACATAGTTGTTCATCTTGATGGAGGATAAAGGTGAAGTTTGGTATATACTCATCAAGATGAATATATACCACTCGAACTTGTTGAGGGACTGGAAGATCAATGTCATGTGTATTACACCACTAACTATTTCATGTTTTCAGACCTAGGTGGTGAGGCGCTTTCATACGAAGAAGGAGACATACTTGTCTATTCAGTGTGTAATGTATTCTTGTTTATTATTTTCTCAACCAACCCTAAGGATTCATTCCAACTATGTAATTGATTTTCTATGTTCTAGTTAGTGCACAGACAACTAAGTCCCCAACAACAGTGCTAATGATGAGCAGCAAGGTACCCCTACGCTCAACCATACAAATACGAGCATTTCACGCACAATCTGGTCGAATTTCTAGGACTAAGTGCTTATGCGCCCTTGTGGAACAAGGATGGGTTGGTTGATCGTTATCTTCCCAAACTTACTTGTATGTCACAATTGTATGGTTAAGTACGCTTGAGGCATATGATTTTTATATCTTTTAAGTTTTTATGTCCTATGCTAATAGGGAAAGAGAGAGATAACTAAGTGACTAATTAACTTAACTACTAACTAGGCTTTAACTAATCTTAACACCAGTATCTGTTCTCACTTGTCGTACACATCCTGAACCAGTGCAACACTACTGGGATTACCAAACGCTAATCATTACTGGGTTACCAAGTGTTATACACATGCTTGAAGTGACCGTACTGAGTGTATTTTAACAATTTTCTTAATTGATAAAAATGAATTACTACACTAATAACAAAAATGTAAAGTGCATAAAATAAAATAAAATAAAATAAATGCATAAGAAAATAAAATAAAATAAAAGAGTATGAAAACAAATCTCAAGTGCTGCAAGGATGAATCAAAGAGCTCATCCTTATTGTTGTACACAAGGTGTGCGTAAGCATTTTGGTGAAATTTTATTTCTTTCAAGCAACATACTATAGGGACTATATAGATTAAGTGATTTGATAAAGTAGGAATCTTTAATAACTCACAATATTCAACAAGGTTAGATGAATTATTATTATAATAGCTAGTCACAGTTTCATACACAAACCTAACCATTTCAACATTCATAATAGTAAACACACATTTACACTTAGCTTGCTCTATTACCACTAAGCTTATTTGGAAGTATCTAGGCCTTGGTGTTGCTAGAGACCAGTGATGAGCATCAAAGTATCATGTCAACAAGCCCCCATTTACGTGAAGCTACCTCATCAATGAGGTCACATCGATGTAGCATTTACTACATTGACGAGGCCCCATCGATGCAGCCCTAGAGAAAAAATTATAAATACAAGCTCCCAACCATTTTTATGGGTATCCAATTCACAGTAGTAGTCGAACTCTTGTAATTTTTACATTTGAAACTTAGAATATTTTTCTTGAGTGCCTACAACAAGAGTCATTAAGTGTATGGATCTTTATTTGAGCATTATTATAACTAAGCATGATAGTGTATGGAAATAAAGACAAGCTTCTTGATAAACCTTGCAGCATTATCAATAGTTTAGATATTTATTCATGCATTTAATGCTTTTAGTTAATTATTTAATGTTTTTCTAGTAATTAAGCTAATTAAGGAAGATAGGCTAGATAGATTAAATACATAAGTATGACTACTTTGAGCGTAACATGTATTCACTTGGTAATCCCAATAGCATTATTGTTTGGTGCATCCAACAGTGTAGCACTTGGTAACCTAGTACTGGATACATGGGTTCAAGACATGTACAAAAAGAGAGATCGAATGCTTATGTTAGGATTAGCTAGAGACTAGTTAGTTAGTTAAATCAAATTAATCATTAAATTACTTTATCTCCCTCTTCAAGTATCAAAGAACATAAAACACAAAATGACAAAATCATACGGGTCAATTATGCTTAACCATACCTTTGTACTTCACAAGTGTAATTAGGAAGACAACAAATGACCTTAGGGTAAGATTCACTTCCTAGAATACTAGTGCACTGAAAACTAAAGAGTCCATGAAATTTGACCAGATCATGCATGAATGCTTCATGATTTGTATGGTTGAGCATAGGGGTACCTTCACTAGTCATCATTGGTATCATTGTTAGGGACTCTGTTTGTTGAAATGTGTACTATCTAGGTTTAGTGAATATCATTAATATCATTGAAAGAACCTCAAGGCCAATACCATTCCCCAATAATATAACTACAAAAGCACACTAATATTTTATTTGTTTCCAAAATGTCTTCTTCTCACAAGTGAAATGATACAAAACCATCTTGTTCCACAAGAGTGCAAAGTGGTATATACTCATCTTGATGAGTATGTACCAAACTTCACCTTTATCATACATCAGGATGAGCTACTGCGATGGTGTGATATGGAGGGTACATCGTAACGTCCCTTGATCAATTTGTGCCTATGGTGCTGCTTCAAACTCTTAAGAAGTTAGTCATTCATGATTTTCAAGAAGAATATGTTATGCAAGACTATAATTACCAGGACTACCGTCCCACTAAAACACAACGCAAGCGAGATTGACATCAGGAAAGGCATCATGAGGTTGCTAAGGGAAAATGGTTCACTAATCCCTTATTCCTACTAAACCAAGATTACAATGAGAACCCCGCCTTTAAGGGCTCTCAACGTGAAGATTCTCTACACTTTGTTACTGGTGATAAAGGTGTGACCTTGAATCTATAGTCTACAATTTACAATTCAGGTTTAGGAAAAGATGGTAGTTAAAGCAAGGGATCAAACAAGCATCAAAATAATAGGAAATCTGATGAACGTGGCCATGATAGTCAAGAGGAAATTGGTAGATTTCATAGTAGAGGCAATCCTCCACCCTCTTCCCCCTCTTCCCCCTCTTCATCTATGTTTACTTCTTCTTCCTCTTCTGATTCTAAAAGACACTACAAAGGGACAACTGTAATAGAGGTGAGAATCGAGGCAATAATACTAATCATCATGCCCACAATAATCAAAGGGATAATCAAGGACATCATTGATGATAATGAAATCATGATGATGATGAGATTTTATTAGCAACTCGAAGCATGCTTAACATTACAGAGGCAATTAAGATCCCAACTAAGCATGTGAAGGATAGTTGAATCAAATGCTTAGACATGAACAATATCCCAAGATTTGAGGGGGGATATAACTCTAATCTACAGACATATCTATAAGATTTCCACGATGCCTATGCCTTATAGAACATTGAAAATAATTGGCAAAAGCTCAAACTATTTCCCAGGACACTCATTAAAGAAGCTAAAAGTTAGTACCAGTCCTTAGAGCTGGAATCTATCTATCGATGGAGTATAATGCTTGAGCTATTCAATGACAAATACCAAATGTACTCTAGAGTATCTAATTTGAGAAGGCAAATCCAAGGCTAGAAACAAGGAACACATGAACCCTTAGATGCTACCATGGTTAGATACTATTCTCTATTACATCAATGCCCTAGCCATAAATTTTCTCAAAGAGAGCAACTTTGCCACATCATAGATGGGCTAAGAGTAGAAACTAGAAGAACTCTTGGCATATGTGCCCAAAGGAGATTGTCTAAACTAAGAGCTCATCAGATACAAAGGCTTATAAAATAGGTAGTAAAAGAAGAAGGTGAGTTGTAAAAAAAGGGAAAGTGCCAAAGAGTATAATAGGGACCCTTCCATTAGGAAAAGGGAGATCAAATTTTATGACGAGGAAGAGTTACTACTTGATGAAGTGGTGAACAAGATAAACTTGCCCATCCAAAAATCCATTTTTGATATTTCGGCAAGGCTTGAAAATTTATTGGACTCTTTGGATAAAAAATTCCAAAATGCTATAAAGACTACTAAAGAATCCAAAGAGCAAAGTAGTGATTGTAACCACAGGAGGCAAAAAAAGCTAAACGTACCTACCAAAGAGGTAAGGGCAAAGCTATTGCACTAGAAGAAGTTATGAAGATAGACTCTGATGATGACATTGGTTGTGGCATTTGTAAATATGAACATCCTAAGGGATGTTTCCCTATGGTGTCACACTTACAAGAGTTTGGGATGTACACATTGAATTCTTGACTGGCACAGAGGCAAGCACCTAGACAATTGCCTTATCCTCAAGGTAATCCAAGGTAGTTCCACCAACAATAATAGGCTTACTATCCAAGTAAAGCTCCACCATAACCATATGAAAAATATCAACAATGGCATCAACCACAATCATGGGGAATGCCACTGCCAAGCCAATAGTACCCTTACAAGCAACCAAATCCATACACGTACTATGTTCAGTAACCCATCTCTCTAAGAAGTTTTGCTAGCCATGCATCATTCCAACATCACTATTACCCTCTAGAGTACCATTAAACTCATTCTCCATCTACTCAAGGAGAGAACCCATATCCATACCATGCTCTATATCTATCTACACACATCCCTCCACCCTTAACCAAGTTACCTTCTGTTTCATCCATGCAGGATGAAATCCCCCACAACTGCAGCAATGAAATGCTAAGAGGGTTGTAGATTCTTAATCAGCCTTCCAGCTTAGTGGTTTAAATAATCATTCTAGGAGATACCCATTTTGCTAACCCAAAAGTCCTTCCAAACCCTCATAACCTAATGTGGTTGGTCACCTTGTATCTCCAACACCCTCATCCTCTGCATCCAACACATTCGATCACTCGTCAAATCAAACATCATCTCAAATCCATACTATAATGCTAACTCATGTTGTTTCTAATTAGATCAAGGCTGGTAATCTTCCCATTAAAATATTTAACCCAGGAAGTTCTCTTATTTACTTAGAGATTACCAAACCCAAGCTATGCAAGGCTCTTCTTAATTCTAGTTCTAGTGTCAATCTCATCTCCCATGACATCTACAAAGCCTAGAACCTACCACCTCTTAAGAAGAGAAACATTTTTTTAGAATTGGTAGATTAATCAATCATGATCCCTTTGGAATTAGTGGAGGACATTATAACCACAATTTGTGGGTGGTCCTATCCTATCGATTTTTTTGTGATCAAGGTGAAAAATTTCAAAGGTGACTTCCCAATCATTATGAAAAGGGCTTGGTTAAGCATAGTAGATGCACGTATGGATATAAGGGATCTCTCCTTGGAAATCTTCAAGGAAAATGAATTTGAACATTTAGAGAAGAAGCATGTTCCATGCATCATGTATAGTGATAACAAGTGCAATTGCATGTAGAAAATTTGGTCCATCAAAAGTACATTCATTAAAGCATGCAATCAGTGTGCATATGAAATAGATATTAAAAAATGCATGTACACAGCAACCACAAAATAGAAGGGTACCCAATGGCTAAAAAGTAACTCTAATAGCAACACACTATGCATGGAACCTACTAAGTGCCTGACATGCACCTATGTTGAAAGCATGGATGAACTTGAGTGAGTTTATCACCAACTCTCCAACAAGGAAGATGATGATGCCTATTGGAAAGAGTTGGAAATCCCTAATAATTTCAAGCAAGAGCCCCTAGAGTTAAAAAATCTACTAGCTGGCATTGAGTATGAATTTTTAAATAATAGTAAGCATATCATAATCAATGCAAATCTTACTTCAAAACAAAAAGACAAGTTGTTGTAGGTTGTCAAAAAGTGGCCAATAGCTTTTGCTTAGTCATATCCCAAACTTACAAGAATCAATCCAAGGATATGCTAGCATCACATCTACATCAACCTAGCCATGAAGCCAAGAAGGTAGCCATAAATATGGTTGAATCCCAAATTGAAGCAAATCATTAAGGAGGAAATAGAACAACTCCTCAAGGCAGGGTTCATCTATCCCATCATAGATAGTGAGCAGGTTAGCCAACTTGTAATTGTGCCAAAGAAAGGTGGAAAGTGGTAGGTCTACATCAACTTCAAGTTGTTGAACATGGCAACATTTAAAGATCATTTTCCATTACCATTTTTGGATCAAGTGTTGGATACTATCTCTAGGCATTGCTATTATAACTTCTTGGATGGTTATAGTGGCTATAACCAGATCCAAATTACACTAGAAGATCATGCCAATACAACATTCACAAGTTCATTGGGGACTTTTGCATATCATAAGATGTCATTTGATCTATGCAATGCCCCTACAACATTTCAATGCGTAGTCCTTAGTATTTTCCAATGACAAATTGGGAGTGAGGAAGAAGTCTTCATGGATGGCTTCTCTAACTATGGGACTACATTTAAGTGAGCCTTGAACCACCTTGAGCAGGTACTAAAAAGATGTGTTGAAACAAACCTTAGGCTCAACTAGTAGAAAACCCATTTAGTGATCTAGGAAGGCATAGTATTAGGGTATAGAATTACTTAGGTAGGGCTTGAGGTAGACTTAGAAAAAATAAGGGTCATCCAAGGAATCACACATCAACCAGAGATATTTAAAGATGTCTAATCATTCCTTGGACATACTAGCTACTACCAACAATTCATAGAGAATTTCTCAAAGTCATTAGTCAAGCTTACGAAGAAAGATGCTCCGTTCATTTAAAATAAGAAGTGCAAACATGCATTCCAACTACTAAAGGAAAAGCTTGCAAAGACTTCGATTCTACAAGCACCAGACTAGCCCAGACCTAACGGACACATCTAATTATGCTTTGAGAGTCATGCTTATGCATTTGGATGACAAGAAACATCCATATTACATTTATTGCTCAAGCCAAAGAATTGTGGGTGCATAGCCAAATTACACCATAATAGAGAAGGAATTAATGGTAGTGGTGTATGCTCTTAAAAATTTCAGGCACTATGTGCTTGGTTATAAAATATTTGTGCATACAAACCAGAGTGCCATCTGCTTCCTAATCAACAAGCTGATGGTAAGCCTCCATATCATACAATGGCTCATGATCTTGCAAGAATTCAATCTCACANCCCATATCATACAATGGCTCATGATCTTGCAATAATTCAATCTCACAATGGTAGATCGAAAAGGGACTAATGTGGTTGCTAAACACCTCTCTTGATTAAGATGGAAAAACAAAGAGGAAGAGAGTTTTCTCTTTGATTAGTTTTCATATGAACCCCTTTTTACAAGAGCAATAAATGACCAAGTGCCCATAGAAACAAAATGGTACAATACCATCCTCACTTACCTTCTCACTTAGGAGATGCCATAAGGTATGTACTTTAGGAAGAAACAACAATTTTTTGCATTAGGCAAAAAACTTCATGGAAATCAATGAACACCTTTACAAGGTGTGTGCTGATGGTGTGGTTCATTGGTGTGTCCTTGATGTAGATTAACTATGCGTTCTCTAGGATGATCATGAAGGCCCTTGCAAAGGCCACTATGCAGGGAGGCACACAGCCATAAAAATCTTGATGATGGGATAATATTAGCCTACAATATTTAGGGATGCCCACCAATTTGTCCAATCTTGCCAATGTTGTCAAAGAGATGGTGAGATGACCACTCAAATGGAGGATCCTCAACAATGGATTCAGCCACTGGAGCCCTTTAACATATGGGGCATAGAATTTATAGGTTCCATCACACCCATGTCTAATGGAAAGTTGTATATCATTGTAGTAGTCGACTACTGCACCAAATGGGTAGAAGCAGTAGCTGTCACTAATTATACATCATCCATTGCTACTAGATTTATACAACAAAATGTTGTCAATAGGTTTGGGGTGCCACATGCACTAATTTCTAACAATGGAACTCACTTCACAGCTACCATGATTAGAAAGTTGATGTAATGCTTGGGGGTTGAACATAGATTAGCCGCACCTTATTACCCCCAAGCCAATGGTTAAGCAGAAGTAACCAACTAGGAGATTACAAAGATTCTAACAAGGACCATAAGAAAATATAGAAGAGATTGGAGCACAAAATTCAACAATGTCCTATGGGCCTACTGCTTAACATGGAAACTTCCTATTAGCTACTCTCCCTATGAGTTGGTGTATAGAAAAATTCCAATGCTCCTAATTTAATCCAAGCTTTGTACACTCTCAACAACCTATGACCTAAAATCTTGATGTAATTCTAGCCCAAAAATAAAGAGTGATCAACCTTAATGTGCTAGATAAAAATTGATTGGTGGCCTTATCTTTGAATGAAGTGCACAATGCATTCAATAAACAATGACATGATTGAAGAATACAGAAAGTGAAATTTTAACTGGAAGATAAGATTCTTTATTGGAATCCCACTCATGTACCTTAGAAAAAAAATTCAAATGCTATGGGAAAGACCTTATATAATTGATGAAACCTTTTCTTCTGGGGCCATGATCATATACACACCCTAAAGTCCAAATAAAAAGCAATTGGTTAACATCCAACAAGTAAAGCTTTTTCATGAGCCAAAGCACGCTAGTGCAACAAATACCTCAATACATGGACAACCACATTTAATTTTTTGAATTTCCTCCTTTCAACTCAGTTGTGTGGGAGATGGTCATCCATGCTAATCATCCATATGGCTCCTTAGTTTTTCTATATTTTGTTTTCATGTTTCTGATTTTGCAATTTATCTTTTTTACAACCTTTTGATTTTCAAAACTTTTCATATTTTTACACCATATTTTGTTTTACACAATTGTTAGTACGTTTGAATCTTTCTTGAATATTTTACACTTTCTTATATATTTTACTTTGTTTAAGTGTGATCTTCAAATTTTTGCTAATAAAAGTGCTTTATTGCCAACAGGACACAGTGGTGCTATAACTATTACTAATGGTGGTTTTTGCTTGATGTTTTTGGTTTGCTAATGTCTAGTTTCTATTTTTGAATTTTTGTACTGATGACCTAGTCATGGTTTCTTCTTCATGGAACAGGAAATGAGTCCACATCATCCAACCATCCACAAGCTCTATGGTTTTTCTTATTCTAAAAGTTCAAGGTCCCTTTTATTAAAGAAAATTTTAGTAAATTTGTGACCTTGGTAGTTTTCAAAACTGGGAAGGATTCAAAGGTTAGAACAAGATGTGACTTTAAGGGGACTTGGTACTCTTCTACTTACTTGAGTGCTTGAGTGTTTTTCTTGAGCTACTTATTGTTCCATGTCATCAACTACAGGAAGTCAAATAAATTCTTTACATGGTGTGATTCCCATCCAAAAATCCAAAACAAAAACAAAATACAAAAATAAAAATAAAAACATTATGGGAATTCAAAGCACACCCCTTAGACAAATAAATAGGCTACAAGCACTAGTTATGGAACTAGAAAGACATGTATCTATGCCTGAAGGTCTCCTCTAACTAAGGCCCTCTCCACTTCCTACTTCTCTTTTCTTCTCTTTATGGAATGGTGCTTGTTTTGTGGGAAAACTCTTATGTCTCAAGGGGGTAGATTAGTCTTGGAGTGGTGATGAAAAGTCACTAAAAGAGGTTGATTTTGGTTTGGACTAAGGATGGATCTTCTTTGGTCATTTTAAACATATGCTTCACAAGGAACTTCTTATGACCTTAGTTTGGAATTCCGTTCTGCCATCTCCATCATCCATCTATGTTGATCATAACTCACCTCACTACCAATGTCCATGTTCGTAATTCCATGTCTTGGTCTGACATATTTGAATTCTTAGGTAGAATCTTTCGAGTTTTGGTCCTTAACTTCCATCGACCATTAATCACCTATGGGATCCACAAACTCCTTAATTTGGGGTTATGCAAGGGAAAAGGGGCATGTTTCTACTATGGGGAGGATCCACTTGCATATCCCTTGGTCAAGTTCTTTAAGCACCTTATCCTTAGGCATTCTCACAAATAGAATCTTTCATACATCCATCTTCCGCATCAAATCATGTGCTCCTTTACATATTTTGTTCATTAGATGCATTCTCCATCAAATTTTTCAATTTTTGAGCTTTCAAAGACCCTCTTAAATAATTTTATCATATTCTTGGCTTTTCTAGGATTCCATAGACAATAATTTCATTGAAAAATGTATTATATTTTTTGAGATATTGATGTTTGAAATTTTTTGCCGATGGGCCCCATATATGGGGCCCCATCGACGGAGTTGACTAGTATACGAGGCCCCATATACAAGGCCCCATCAACATAAGTCAAAAATAGTATAAATAGGTGTGATCCCACTTAGAAAATTTTACATTTTCTCACAAATGCCAAAGAAGTTTTTCAATTTTTCAAAGCCTAGAAATTTCCAAAGCCCATAACTTACAAACCATTTATCCAAATCACTCCATTCTTCAACCATGTAGCTACCAAAGGTAAGCTCTTTGTCATGGGGACTAAAAATGTACCATTTTTGATCAAATCAACTATTAAATAGTAAATTACATGAGTTAAACCTTTTCAACAAGCTTTGGTGACAATTAAAATAAATAATTAATAAAATAAAAATAAAATAATCAATCTACCATGGTCAAACCTTAGCTAAAGTATAACTAACTAACTAATAGGAAAGGTACTCAAAACTTTAAAGTTACACATTACATCTACTAATCCATGAATGTGTTGTAACCACAAATGGCACCCAAAGGAAAGCGCATGCAAGAAGCAGGACCATCCCAACCAAGGGAGAAATGGCCTAGAATAGGAAGAGGTCAAGAATAGCTACAAGAAGAACCACTCACAACCCATGCCACAAGTCCTCTCAGGGAAGAGGCAGAAGTGAAATTTATCAAAAAAATTCCAAAACCAGTAGTAGTAGCAACAAAACACTCCCATCAGGATGATCCAACAGCGCAACTAGAAAATCTTGAGGTGACCTTACTAGAGGCTTACCTATGTCGAATTAAATCAAGGGAGGTCATAAAATTGGTGCTTTAGGAGTTAAATTTTAGCCCTTTCCTAAAGCATGCACCAAGAGAAGTATGGGACCAACTAAAGGCCTCTCTCATGTGGCCAATCATCACTTCCACCAAGGAGTGGTACATGGGAGAAACATTCCTATTCTAAAACAATAGGTAGCCTAGAGAAATAGTGAAAATCAAGGATATCACAGTCTCCTACTTAGCACAAGCCATTGTTGCAGTGCTTGGGTTGCTCAAAATAGAAGCAAATCTTACTTAAATCCCAATGCAAGCAAATCTGAGCATTAAGAAAGAATGGATGCAATAGTGTTATGGTGTCAACCATAAGGAGTTTGGAGCACTCACATCGATAAAGAGGATTCATTACAAGATTGCAGCCTTCCACCTTAATCCCATAACAAGGCCAAGCAAAATCATTACCTTCTCTACCTGAGTATGCATTGCTCTAATTGGGAGATTCCCGATCAACCTTTTGTAGCTAATCTATCTAGAGATGAAGAAGCACTTTAAACAAAATGAACACATAAGGAAGGCATTCCCCTTCCCATGCCTCATTAGGAAAATTTGTTGAATGGAAGGGATAGTTCATTACACCAATAACATAGTCATAACTATTTTGGCCACCAACTAGGAAAAAATGATGAAGGATAAGATGCCTACAATCACTCTACAAGAAGAGAAGCAACAACCACCACCCCCACTTGCCACTTAGACAATAGTGGTAAACATCACTACAACTATCCAATGGTTGCAAGAATATAGAGAATGACTCTTAAATGAATAAGAGCAATGAGCAAGCATGAGTGGCAGGGACCCATCCATCTACAGACTAGCCATGAGTCACCTAAATGAAGTGGCCTGAACAATTAGCTTGATGGGTGAGGGTGGATCCATTTTCTTGGCCCAAAAAATGTAGTTGCCCACAAGGTCAAATCCAAGCACCAAAGAGGTTATAATATCTCTTGCAGAACAATAGTCACTCCCAAAAATCTCTAAGAATGTTGTGACCTTTTCAGTGTGCTTGAAGAAGGGCGAGGGGGCAATTGTGCTAGTAATGTAGCATCAAGGACAGGAGATAGTAGTAGAGGTGGTCATTGACTATATTGACAAAACACTTAATGCACCTGCAACCTAGATGTCACTGCACTCAAAGATGTGTAGACATCCACAAGGACCACAAGCAGCAAAATAAACATAGCACAACATGAAGAACTACTGGACCAACTGGTGGGAACTAAGCAACTACTTCCGGATGTCTTTGACCTTCCAAACACTATCAGCACAACCCAGTCAAAGCTACTAGAGGTAAGAAGCAAGAACATCATATTGAAGGGACAAACTGAAACACCCAGGAGTAGAATGAATGCTTGGCTATAAAAGTTGTTGAACTAAGAGCCCAGATTTCTGATCCCACATTTATCAACCTAGTACTAACAAGAGATGAAGCTATGGAATAGCTTCACACCAAACTCAAAGGGGTTAAAGATGCAATGGAGACAACGATATTCTACAAATCTTTGGCAGAGGCCACACAACACAAGATTCAAAAGTCCTTGGATCAAACCCACCAGGAGAATGTCCAATTGATCATAGAGAATCATTGTTTGTGAAATTTTAATGCATACAAGAAATAGTTAATTGAATTTATCCATCAACAGCAAGAGCAACTGGCTAGAGCAAACATAGAATTGAAGAGATTGGTAGCAGAGAATAGGAATCGCTCCTTGGAGGAGATGCACGCCCTTTGCCAAAATACTGTAATTAAGGTAGCCACCTAGAAATTAGAGGCTCTCAAATTTGAGAGAGTTAAGGACCACTACAAAGAATAGGTCAATCTACAAAAATAAGTAAATGAGAAGCACATCTAGTTGGCAAAGGAAAAGGTAAATGAGATCCTCCAACAACTCCAACAAGGAGAAGAGTTGTGACAATCCATCATTGATGAAATAAATGCCTACAACAAAGCAAAAATATGCATGAAGAAGTTGCAGATCAAGGAGATGACGAAGTACATGGAGCTCGCCAATCTTCGTTATGAAAATCTAGCCATGTTGACTTTCAAACAATCATGGTCTAAATTAGAGAAATAGGTGGCTAGGTTGTACTTGTTGTATGAGGCCAAGTTCAATCACCACAAGGACACCAAGGACAAGCCTGCGATGGCTAATGCTAAACTTCAAGTTCTTAAGGCATGTTTCATAGATCAATGATCAACTATCGAGAACTTGGCCAAGAGGCTGAATGACTACTAGGAGCTACAAAATGAAGTAAGGACGTTCGATGTCGAACGCAAAAATTTCACTACCTAGTTTATTAATGTAAAGGAGATGTTCTAAATCATGCCTTGTATGAGGAATGTCCACATTCTAACCCACATTGATGATGCCACGTGGACTATGAATGATCCTGGGAATAAGGAGGAGAAGATGAAGGCACTGCTCATCAACCAGCAAGTAGGCACTCAGAAAGATGAGTTCACGTACAATAATGCTCTTGGGGTACAATGATGACTCTTGTTGAGCGTAGGCGTACCTTCACTGCTCATCAACCAACAAGCACCTAAACTCAGATATGAAAGAACGCCTTCATTTCCCATGATCCCAGTCATGAGATCGAAGGAAATCATTGGTAATCCCAAACAATTGCCAATAGTTACAAAAAGGTTTCACACCCAAACTTGTTAATCTCTGCCTCTAGCTATAAACCTCAGGAAGATACTCCTTCGACATTGAAGGTCGATTATGGGGATTTGAGGCTAAAGAAAGGGAGCTTCAGCAAGGGGATCTTCTCTCTCTGCTATTGTTCATCATGGTAATCTGCAAAACTATTGTGAGTCAAATGGGATGGTCAGGTTGGAGGTGGCTAGGGTACATTTCCTTGTAGAGCATTACATGGATGATACTATTTTTTTTCTTGCATGCAATGGTTTCCCAAGCACTAGTGCTTAAAAGGATCCTAGAATGGATGGCGCAAGAGCTTGGACTTGAAATTAACAGAGATAAGTCAACAATCCATCTAGTTAACACGGAAGAGTGGATGAAAGAACAGATCTCTCAAGCTTTGGAAATCCTACCTAGGATTATTCAAGATTGCTATTTAGGGATGTTAATTTTTAAGTAATACCAAAGACAAACATGGATAGCCCTAGTGCAAAAGATGTAGAAGAGAACAAAACACTAGGCTAATTTGTTTCTATCAAAAAAGGAAAGATTTTATTAGCCTCAACAGTCCTTATGGCGGTAACGACAAGAGTAATACAAAAGATAGACTAGATAGTATGGCATTTGGTCTAGTCTAGGGGTAAGGGAGGGAACAAACTTCACCTAGTGTGCTGGGTGAGTACAATGAAACCAAGGAAAGCTGGTGGAATCAATTTGCTAATCTTTAGACATCATATTATGCTTGGAATGCATAGGCTTATGGATAGCTTGATGGCATAGGGGGATAGATAGGTGTAGTGGATTTGGATTGTGAGGCAAAAATATCAAATGTGGAAGGTAGACCCCAAAGGGTCGTGACTATGGATGGCTCTTTGCAAGCATGCTAATGAGATGCAGGCCAAAGCCCTTCTGGGCAAGCCTCCCAAAGAGATCTTCAATACCAAGTATCCACAGATTGCCAAATGGTAGTTTATATGGAACAAGAGATTGCTCAAGAAGCTAAAGGTTTTTGTGTGGCTTATCATGCACAGGGCGTTGCCAATGAGGGGGGTTTCTAAGGGAGTGGGGGATAAATATTGGTCCCAACTGTCCAATGTGTGTGGCGGAAGCAAAAACCATTAATCACTTTGTTTACCATTGTTCCTATATGAAAGACACTTGGCAAGCAATTAGGCTGGTGTTGCTAATCCGACCAAATAGAGATTCTAAGGAGACTGTGGTATTATAAATCATGTGGAAGTACAAAAATAACCTAATTTTCTAAGCATAGCAGCTCCCACTGCTTGATTCTACTACTACTATTAGGGTGTGATTATGGGAAGAACTGTTAACAAGCATGGGACAGCAAGATATCATGAGTCAATAATGAGTGAGTTTTAGGAAATGCAAAACTATGGCTGTTGATAAATAGGATGGGGTGGGTTCATCTACTATTGCAGATTGAAGGGGTGCTAAACATAGCAAATGGCTTCTTTTTTGCCAATTAGGAGGGAGAGGCAACTATGTAAGGGAACAAGGATTATTCTGGCAGAGTCAACATTGGCAGCAATGTTGGGGGTGCTGACTACAAGGGAGATATTCCTTCGATGGCCCATAGTTACAACCACACCAAAGAGTTTTTTAATGTAAGATCCCAGAGACAGCAAGTGAGCATGTGCCTAAGTCAACGTTGTTGTCAATTTGGCATCCTGTAGCAATGTTGATTGAAAGATTGGTGGTGCATTCAGGCAACTCAGTCGAGCTACTGGGTGTTCACTTAGCTTTTTTACGATGCTTGAAACATGGGATGCTAGTGAACATGCCACATTTCTTTCTTGAATCATTGAGGCATAAATGACCAAGTAGACATCTTGGCCTTATCC
Organism: Gnetum montanum; assembly: GCA_015680685.1. Classification (NCBI taxonomy): domain Eukaryota; kingdom Viridiplantae; phylum Streptophyta; class Gnetopsida; order Gnetales; family Gnetaceae; genus Gnetum; species Gnetum montanum. Next base: position 332,562 of record MNCI01002932.1, read on the forward strand.
TTGCTTTATGGTAGTCAATGATGACGGTGTTCCTACAAGAGCTGAGATCGAAGCCCTTGATTGTTTATTCACAACAACATGTCTAATATGCTATGAAGGGGAAGATGTCAAAGGTAACAAAGAATCGACAAGCTAAACAAGGTTTGAGGGAGGTGTTTGGAACCTCACAAGAGACGCAAAGGAAAGGAAAGGAGGTTGCATTGATGACAAACTAAGATTGAGGCTTTGGTCCAAAGGGCCAATAGGGAGGTGACCACGTAGGTATAAGAAAAGGAAAAGGTGAATTGAGAGGCTCGATGGGTGGCATGGGCAACAAATCTAGCCATGCCCTAGAGGGTTGAGTTGCAAGCTAAGGTGCATGATGATCCATGATATCGCGTATGCGATAGCACATACACAATATCACATCCACCAGGCAATATCGCACACACGATATCCCATCTTGCCTCATCTTTTATAAATAAGAGGCGACGCCCTTGGTTCCAGGAAAAATTAGATTTAGACCCTTAGCCAGGCTCTTGCAGTTTTGTCATTCTAGAGTTACAATTATTTCTGTGTGCCCATAGTAGGAGTCATAGAGTAAACGGATCTTTATTCGAGCAATTTGTACTTGAGCACAATTTTGTGTACAGTAATAAAGATGAACTTTATGATAAACCTTGCAACATATAGATTAAGCTAATTAGTAATTAATGATTGTTTAATTCTTTCCTAGCTAATTAATATCTCTCTCAACCTTCAACCCCCTTAGTTAAATACACTCAATACGACCACTTCGAGCATGCGTGTAGCGCTTCGTAATCCAGTAACGATTAGTGTTTGGTAATCCTAGCAGCGTTGCACTAGTTCAGGATGTGTACAGCAAGTGGGAACGGATACCGGTGTTAGGAACATTTAGAACTTAGTTAATAAATAGTTAATGTAAGTTAGTCACTTAGTTCTCTCTCCCTCTCCTTTATTAGCAGAAGACATAAAAAATACAAAAGCTATAAAAATCATATACCTCAAGCTTACTTAACCATACAACCGTGACAATACAAGTGAGTTTGGGAAGACAAGGATTGATTAACCTTGAGTGTTCCATTAAGGTGCATAGGCAATTGGTCCTTGGAGTTCAACTGAATCATGCATGAAATGCTCGTATTCATATGGTTGAGTGTAGGGGTACCTTGTCAGTCATCATTGGCGCCATTGTCGAGGACTTAGTTGTTTGTGTGTTGCGTAGAACATAGGAAATCATTCATATCATTGGAACATTAGAACGAACCCCTAGGGTTAATCAAACAAAGACAAGACAATAGTACATTGCACATCGAACAAAACAAGATGTCTTCTTCTTCACATAAGAGCACTTCACCACCTAGGACTAACACAAGAGGCAGTCGATGGCATAATACACATAACATGTGGTATATGGTATATACTCAATCCCAACTCAATAGTTTCATATGGTATATACTCATCCCAATGAGTATGTACCCGATTTCACCTTTATTCTTTACCAAGATGAACAATTGCATTGGAGAGACTTGCAGGGTAACATAGTGTTTCCTCTAGACCGATCAGTTTCCAACATGCTCCTTCGTGCTCTCACATGAATAAGCATGATGCTTTTATATGCAGAATACGTTGCATGCGATCATGACTCAAGAGACTATCATCCCACAGAAGCACAACATCAAAGGGACTTGTGACAGGACAGATACCATACATCTTTGAAGGGTAAATGGCCCCATGACGCTCTGCACATTTTGAGTGAAATTAAGGATGGTGAACCTGCCTCAACAGGTTCCCCACGAAATGATGTTCCTCCTCCTGACATTGGTTACGAGGTGATGATTAAAACCTCCACTCCACTATTCACAACCCTGGTTCTGATACCCACAAACACGAAGTGTTCAACGAGGGAACACGAACACACGATAAGGGCAGATGTTCTGATTATGATCACGATCAAGGCTGAGACCACCAAAGAGAAGGTAGAAAACACCATCATGGTGATGGTTCTCCTTTTTCTTCACCTTCATCATCATCTTCACCCTCTCCTTTAGTGTCCAGATGCAATCATAGCGAAACCAATCATGAGGATAAGGGAAAACGAAGTGGAAGTCATCGACAAGACAGTCAAGAATGAGGACGAGGGCACTCTAAAGAATCAAGGCATCGAAGAAGGGAGAGTAGGGAATCGCATAGACACCATAGACGTTATGAACAAGACAATCACAAAGAACCCCTACTCGCAACTAGAAGCATGCTAGATATAACGGAGGCCGTAAGAGTTCCAACAAGGCACCAAAAGGATAGTAGGATTAAGAGGTTAGACATGAACAACATCCCACGATTTAAAAGGGGATACAACACTGATCCTCAAAATCATTTACAAGCATTCCACGATGCATGTGCCTTGCAAAACATAGAAAATGAATGGCAAAAATTGAACTTGTTCCCAAGGACACTAGTGAAAGAAGCTGAAAGCTAGTACCGGTCCTTAGAACCAAAATCCATTCAAAGGTGGAGTACAATGTTAGAACTATTCAATGATAAGTACAAAACGTACTCCTGAGTGTCTAACCTGCAGAAGCAAATCCAAGGATGGAAGCAAGGAAATCATGAACCCTTGGATGTTGCCATGGACCACTATTACACACTGTTACATCGTTGCCCTGGCCATGGTTATTCGCAATGGGATCAACTACGCCATCTCGTGGATGGACTTAGGCATGAAACAAGAAGAACTCTTGGGACATATGCCCAAGGAAGGTTACTGGAGCTTAGGTCTCATCAAATTCATAGACCGCTAGAGCAAGTTGCCAAAGAAGAAGGTGAGCTACGAAAGAGAGAAAGTGCAGAACAATACAACTGAGATCCTTCCCTCTAAAAAAGGGAAGTGAGATTTTGTAAGGAGGAGGAGGATTCACCACTCAAAGAGATAGTGAATAGGAAAACTTTGTCTCTCCAAAAGTTAACATTAGAAGTATCGGCAAAGGTAGACCAAATGTGGGACTCCCTAGATGGTAGGTTTGAAACTATTCTTAAAATTGTAGAGAAGTCTAGGGAGTGAGGTAGTGACCGCGACAAAAAGAAAAAGAGAGAAGTGGAAAATGCACATAACAAGGGTAAGGGAAAAATGGCCATCACAGAAGAGGTTGTGGATTCAGACATGGACAATGATAGTGGATGCGAGATATGCCAATACAACCATCCTAAGGGATGTTGCCCAATGATCTCACATCTACAAGAGTCTGGGGTATATGCACTCAACCCATGACTAAATAAAAGGCAAGCACCTTGATGGTTACCTTATCCCCAAGGTAACCCAAGGCAATTCCACCAACCTTCAACATATTATCCAAGTGGAACTCCACCACAACCCTTTGAGCAACATCAACAGTGGCAATACCCACAATCATGGGGGATGCTACCACCAAGGCAACAATACCCATACCGGCAACCTAACCCATATGGCTACTACGTTCAGCATCCAATCTCTCCACGTGACTCTATTAGTCACGTTACACCACAACATCACTACCAAGCCTATGAGTATTATAGAACTCCTTCTCCTAGGGGAGATAACCCATAGATATACCATCCTTCAAATCCATCTGCAACTCTCACACCAATAGCTCCATTACCACCTGCTCCAACAATGCAAGGGGAACTGCCTACTCAACCGCAGCAACGGAATGCCACAAGGGCTATAAATCCTCAACCCACTGTTGGTTCTGACAACCGTATGAAGAAAAGACCTTTCTTCAAAACCAACAGTCCAACCAAGACCTTACAACCACAAGTGGTTAAACCTCTAAATGCCTCCCCATCAAATAAAGCTTCAAAGCTCCCTTTGAACTAAACACTAAGCTCAACGCATACGGTTATGTTAACACATGCCATTACTAACTAGATCAAGGTTGGCCACCTTCCCAGAAAATTCTCTGATCCTGGAAGCCCTCTAATCTATCTCCAAATCACTGGGAATGAGCCATGCAAAGCTCTTCTAGATTCAGGTTCTGGAGTTAACTTAATATCACAAGAAATGTACAAAGTCTGGAACCTACCACCATTAAAGAAGAGAGATATTCACCTAGAGCTGGCCGGCCAGTCCATCATTGTTCCCTTGGGACTGATGGAGGACATCGTCACCATTGTGTGTGGGTGGTCATACCCAGCTGATTTTCTAGTGATACAAGTGAATAATGGTAAAGGGGACTTCCCAATAATAATGGGAAGGGCATGGCTAAGTACCATAGATGCATGCCTAGAAATCCGTGATCTTTCCCTGGAAATATCTAAGGAGAACACTTTTGGAAGGATCGAGAAGAAGAAGGTTCCATGCATCGCATACAGTGATACAAGGTGCAATTGCGTGCAAAGATCATGGGTTGTGCAAAGTTTAGCATTGTCTACATGCAACTGATGTGCACAAAACATTAATATACAAAAGTGCTTGTATGCAGCAGCCACACGATAAGAAGATACCCAGTGGTTGATAGTTGAGCAAAAGAGAAACTCACTAATGTGCATGGAACTAACTAAGGGAATAACTTGCGCTTACATCGAAAGCATAGACACACTAGCGCAAGTCCACTGCCAACTTCCAAGCCTTAACCTTGAAAACGTCAAATGGGGGAAGTTGGAAATTCCTGAAAAATTTAGACAAGAGCCCCTAGAATTGAAACCATTGCCCACCGGTCTAGAATATATGATCCTTGAAAATGGAAAACCGGTAATCATCAACGCAAGACTTACTTCCAAACAAAAAGGAAGACTACTGAGAGTAATAAACAAGTGGTCAAAAGCCTTTGCCTGGTCATATCCCAAATTAACTAGAATAGATCCTAGGATATGCCAGCATAGGATTTACACTGACCCCTCCATGAAACCTCAGAAACAACTGCAGAGGTGATTGAACCCAAAATTGAAGCAAGTAGTAAAAGAAGAAATAGAATAGCTTCTTAAGGNAAAAAAATGTTGTTTGGCTTGTGAAATGCTCCTACCACATTTCAACGCCTAGTTCTAAGCATATTCCAACAGTAGATAGGGAACGGAGTGGAAGTCTTTATGGATGACTTCTCCACCTATGGAACAAGTTTTGATTAAGCCTTGGACCGATTAGAGCAAGTGCTAAAAAGATGTGTAGAAACCAATCTAAGGCTCAACTGGTAGAAAAGCCATTTAATGGTCCAAGAAGGCATAGTACTTGGGCATAAGGTTTCACATGCAGGAATAGAGGTAGACTCAGATAATATTAGGGTTATCCAAAGAATCACTCGTCAACCGGAAACTGTCAAAGACATTTGGTCATTCCTTGGACACACTGGCTAGTATATAGAATGGCCAGTGCACATAATACCTCTGATAGGGGATGACTTTGCTCAATATTTCGGATCTCCTCCTTCCAACTCAGTCACGAGGGAGACTACCACCTCTGCTAACCATTCGAGATCCTCAGTTCCTTTTTAAGTTTTTGTTTTACACATTTTTGTTTTACAAATTTCTTTAATTTTTCTTGTTTTTGTTTTGCACCATCATTTATACTTTCTCATTTCTTTGTGTGACTGTTTGTTTTAATTTTTTTTTTTTTTTGTTGTTTTTGTTTTGTTAGATTCATCACCTAATAAGTGCTCATGATGGTGGTATGAACTGTATTCTATTGATTGCTAATGTTTGACTTTTACCTTTGAGTTATACTGTTGATACTAAGGTATGGTTCTTTTGATATAACAGGCAATGAGTCCACGTCATCCATGCATCCATGAATTTCTATGGTCTCCCTTGGCTTGGAACTGTACAGTCCCCTTCTTTAATAATAAAACTATTAACAAATTGGTGACTGGGTATTTCTCAAACTAAGGAAAGACTCGAGGACTGAAAAGGGTGTGACTTCAAAGAGATTTGATGCATTTGTGTTGGCTATTCTCTTGGGTGCTTGGATGTTTTCTTCTTGAGTTTTCCTTACCGTTCCGACATTGCTCCATTATCAGGAAGCTGAGCCAATAAAAATAAGTCTTTGCATGGTGTGGTTCTTACTTCTCCCTTTCTCATTTTCCTCGGAATGGTGTTGACTCTTTGGCGGAAGCATTCTTGTTGCTTCAAGTGGATGGATTGGCCAAGTGTATTAATGCGAAGTCACTAGATGTGGATTGTTTGAGGCTGGATTTGGAATGGGATCTACTCAGTCACATTAACCATAAATACAGAAGGGGTTGTACACTACCTTGTTCTTGGGACTCCATTCCATTATCTTCTCCCCATCATTCTTTCTTCATTTTCCACTTCATTGTCGATTGTATTAGTAGCCTATATTTTGGTTGATGCATTGTTTTCTCTTTAGTGAATTCTTGTGGTTAAGTCTTTAACTCTTGCTTCCAAATGACATTTCCAGAGCCTACGGACTCTTTGAATGTGGATTTGTCAAGGCATAAAGGGCATGAGCCTACTTTAGGGAGGACCCACTAGCATTCCTATTTGGTGCATCAGTTAACTTCGTTCCCTTAAACATTTCGGCAATCAACATTTTTTTTGTTTTGTTTCATTCCCATCTCTGATATCTATTTTATTGGCATTGTCGTTGTTTCTTTTTCTCCATCTTTCTTATTCCTTATCTTTTTCTATTCTATCGCTACCGGAGGATCGCTCTTAGTCATGGGGGTCTTGGTCCAATTTTTTCAATTTTTCCTAACCCCTACACCTTGGGTAGTCACCATTGTTATACCTCTAGAATCCGTATTGGCCATATCACAACTCAGCCAATGGATCATACACCGAGGCAAGGTATCAACTGTATTATGATTTACTTATCCTTGCTCATATGTGACTGTGTTGTGTGTGCAAATGGCAATCATACAGCAATGGACTGGACCTGAAGAAAACACTCAGGATGGATTAGTGCTGGAACAATTGTGCAAGGAACAAGATTGATGACGCGGCTATGGATGGATAACGGAAGGCACAATCTTGATGTCAGCAGCAACACATCTTCTCCTTTTCTCTCTCTCCTCTCTCAACTGCCAAATAAGGCTAGATGTCAATTGTGTATAGTGTTTACTCTTGTGGTCATGAACACTAATGTTGCCATGTATTGTAATGTTGATATGTTCACATGTCATCCCATTCATCATTAGTTGTCATTCAAGTCAATAATCCCATACCTTCCTAATATTTTGTAAGAAACTCGAAGACGAGTTTTTATTTAATCATGGGGGTATGATGAACCACGATATCGTGTACGCAATAGCAAATACGCAATATCGTGCACGTGATATCAAGTCCACCACACGATATTGCATACACAATATCGCATCCTACCTCATCTTTTATAAATAAGAGGCAACACCCTTGGTTCCAGGAAAAATTAGATTTAGACTCTTAGCCAGACTCTTGTAGTTTTGTCATTCCAGGGTTAGAATTATTTCTGTGTGCCTGCAGTAGGAGTCATAAAGTGAACGGATCTTTATTTGAGCAATTTGTACCTAAGGACAATTTTGTGTATGGCAATAAAGACGAACTTTATGATAAACCTTGCAACATATAGATTAAGCTAATTAGTAATTAATGATTGTTTGATGCTTTCCTAGCTAATTAATATCTCTCTCAACCTTCAACCCCCTTAGTTAAATACACTCAGTACGACCGCTTCGAGCATGCATGTAACACTTAACAATTAGTGTTTAATAATCCCAGCAACGTTGCATTGGTTCAAGATATGTACGACAAGTGAGAACAAATAGTGTTGTTAGGAACATTTAGAACTTAATTAATGAATACTTAATGTAAGTTAACCACTTAGTTCTCTCTCCCTCTCCTTTATAAGACAAAAAATACAAAAGCTATAAAAATCATATACCTCAACCTTACTTAACCATACAATCGTGACAATAAAAGTAAGTTTCAAAAAACGACGATTGATTAACCTTAGTGTTCCATTAAGGTGCATAAACACTTGGTCCTTCAAGTTCAACCGGATCATGCGTGAAACGTATTTGTTTTAGCTCGAGATCCAAGCAGAGCAAAAACAAGCCCTACAACAAACAAAGGATCAAGAGAGCAAGTGGATTACAAACCAGGGCCAAACAAGGGCAACTTGGTAACCTTCAAGTGGGGAGTGCAACAATAAATAGATGTTTCCTTGTTTTTGCATAATGGATGACGAGTGGTATATCTTGTAGCCTTCAAGTAGGCAGTGCAACAATAAATAGAGGTTTCCATGTTTTTGCGTCAGGGAGTTGAATATCACTTGCGTTGACCGTTTATTACAATGCGATTTTGGGTTACCAAGCTAGATTAAGGGGTCTCAAAGCATGGCATTGGGAATGTCACATTAGGTGCCAAGGCATGGCAATTACGTGCCTCTTTTAGGGGGCTAAGCCAGCCTATTTGGGCCATGTTAGGGATTTTTTTTCGAGGTGGGATAGAGCTTTTGGGGGATGTGGCCACCTCTGTTGGTGGCAACCTTCTATCTTAGTTTGGTCTGTGTGACTAGCACAAGCCAAGGGCTTTTGGGGGATGTGGCTGCCTCAGTTGGTAGCAACCTTCTATCTTAGTTAGGCCTGTGTGACTGGCGCATGCTTGACAGGTATGGTGGTCTCGTACATAAAATTTTCTGTAATAAATCCCGAACTTCACTCTAAAGAAACCAAAATAAACAAAAAAGAAAACGGCATTTAAAACAATATAAACGAAAAAGAAAACCAATCGGTAAACCAAAATGGTATTTGGTAACATCTAAGAGATTTGACAAACATAATCAGGTAGCTTCGTTTTATTAATACGTCATTGGTAATTGTTTATAAGCTTTTTACTAGGTAGAAATATCCAAACTAAAATATATCAATCAGGCAAAAATTCTCTAGCCAGGTTTCTATCTTGTAGATAGATTTCTTTTTATTACATAGAAAAACCTCTTACAATATCCCAACTATGACTCGCCAGTGCAATTCAAATACATGCTTAAAATCGTATCTACATCCGTTGTTAGAAACAGATAATAATTTTATACATTTGCAGGATCGGCAGCTTCATAGAGCTCAATACAAACATAAACTCATGAAAAAAAAAACCATTCCTCAAAACATCATTGAACTTGGATTAAACACGGAAGCCTATGAAAATATGTACAAACTTCAAATGAAACTGCCGCTTAGTAGCTGATATATAAGATTTAGCTCTCCAATGTTTACGACTAACGAACAGGGCTTTGAATTTGAATATTTCTAAACACTCGTATAAGGGGTCGCCGGACATGTCGAGGCATTGGAGTCACCTGGATTAACCTCAAAAGTAATCCTGAAACAATAAATGCAAAATCCTCCACCAGGTGAACAAGTACAGCTACTAGAATCATACTTTTATGTCTGAAAATTCGTTGCTGTTACTTGAAGGCAACTGGATCTCTGCAGAGCATTACTTGAAATTTAAACTCAGTGAATCATAAATAAAAGTTAATGTAATAGACCAGCATCTTTGCAAATTTTACACTTAACAGAACATAAAAAAGTTGGTTAAATCAAAGAGTAGTTGCATCAGCACAATAGCCTGAAATACCTGAAAACTAATGCAAGCATAGCATTCATTGAAGTTATAAAGCACAACCACCTTATTGAAACTATGATCATCCATGTACTGGTACTGAATAACTAGTAACTAGCTGGTATTTTAGAATAAATTCTCTCACATGTACAAAAGGTAAAATTGTAATGGAGCCATTGTGTTCTTTCTTTAGAGGTTAAAGTATTCTCTTTGCTTACTAAGTAATAAAAAAAGGTCTACGTGTAGAATTTATGCAATAAAAAAAGTATTACATATAGAATTTATGAAAACAAGGAGCGGTATAACATAAAAGTGAAGTATGCAGATATCATTTTAGAAACCTAAAAACCCCATGAAGTGATTGGTGTACACTGCCCTAACATATTCTGTAGGACATTATCATAGGGCATTTATTAATGTTTTAGAAAAATTTCAAAAGAACAAAAATCATACCGCAGGCAGGTTGGTAACTTCTTTCATTTCTAAAAAAAGGTCAGGACTTCAATCAAATGAATCTCTGCATTTCAGATAGCTGCAGGTTCCTGTCCCTCTTACCGGTTAAATGGGAAAAAAGGACTAATAACTGTAAGCAAAGAATATTATCAATAAATTTTTCCTTTTTATTTTGAAGTGAGTGCTTGTTTCTTAAGTTGGAAGATGTGGGTTGAGCCTGAGGCTTTTGCTCATCTACCAACCCTTCCGGAATGAGCATTGAGGCTCCAAGTGATGATACTTCCTTTTCGGTAAGCAAAAAATAACAGTAGCAGAATTGACTGAAATAACAAAACTAGTTCTAGCAGCTAATGAAATAAAGCATTAAAAGCTTATTAAAAAAGAAGAAGAAGCAATTTCTAGTTCACGTAAATCCCTTGATATGTGGCCTCAAGCATTACAATTTGGAGTTATTGTTATTCCAAAGAAAGAGCCACCATTTGAAGAGTGATGGTAAGATCATTTCATTTCAATAACGTGTTGCTTTTGTGAAGCTGACACTTAAAACTAAAAATATATCATTATGGCTCTTAAGACACCCCGCGATCTGTTGGGCAAAAGCAGTCTAAAATTGTTTTGAATGTAGTAGCCAAGGCAGAAAGTTGAAAGAATACAGCGAAGTTACCTGCGGCTATTCTCACTTATTTCAAAGTAGCTTAGTAGTAGATCATTCAAGGCAGATGTAATAAATAAATTTTCCTAAAAATGTAACTATGAAACCTTTCCTACTCTGCAGGGAAGTCATTTCCCAAAACCATAAGTATGGGAAATATAGAGTGAGTTGAAAGGAAAAACCGATATACTTTTATTTGATATTATTTGAAACATTCGAACATATCACGTCCTTTGAAATATGAGCTTTGAGAATTGCCTGTCGTTATGAATGCATCTTTCTCATATTCAGTTGTAGTTAGGGAAGCATCAAAAACATTACCACATGGAAAATTTGGGATATGATCAACTCACCCAACACACTGATACTTCGGTCAATGACAGGATTTATTAGTGATAATTTAGTAAATGTTTTCAATTTCAGCTCTTCCGGTTTGCAATGACTGGGTATCTAACAACCAACTTTACATTCAGCCTTCAGGATAAAAACGTTTTTTCGTCAATCACGAACCTTAGTGAATAAAAGAATACGAAGCAACTTCATCATTATGACAGATAAATTTAAATGCACATGATAGGGATAACCAAATCCTTGACAAATAAATTTGTTTCAGGCCCGTGACTATATTTTGACCAGAGTATTCCAAATAGAAGTGAACAAAATCATTGATATAACTTATAATAATAATAATAATAACAAACAATAAAAATATTTAAAATAAAAAAAATCAAGTAAAACCCTCATTCATGGAGGAGGCAAAAGAAAATGAAAATAGACCAGGCTTAAGCATGCTACAAGACAATCCAAAAAAAATCCTCTTAGATTGAACAGTATCATAAACAGTTCTTTATTCTCCTAAATTAGCTCTGTTACAGAGAAAAAAATTGATACCAAAATCATTACATATCAAAGTTGCATTGTCATAAAGCAACAGCCAACAAAATCAACTTAACATATCAGGATTCTGCCGCCAACATCGCATGCTAGGAAACTGAAAAAGATGCACAAAAACTCAAAAACATTGAGTGGGCATCATGAAACTGTTTTGTTCGGCTTCATACCAAACCCATCTTCATATGGGAAATGGAAACCCCATATACGGAAAAGATAAAACGGAAAATTACTAAAATTCTGAAAACGAAAGGAAATGAGCGGATACCTGTAGCAAGCAATACCCAAAAAGATTTTTGGCTTCTTTTAACATTAAATCTGAAATCCTCAAAAGCAGAACCCTCTTACATTTGTACATCAACAGATCCCGCTGAGAAAGGTTGGTAATCCACGACCGCCCATTTGCCTTTTGCAGGGGTTTAATCATCGCATTGCATGAAAATATGTTGAAATTGGCCACGGACTGGGAGTTTCGGTGAAAAGCAAATTGACGGAGAAGATTAACAGAAGAAAGATCTGGGTCCATAAAATTTCAGGGGCTCTTTTTTCGTGCTTATCTTGATGTCATGGGAGACACATGGTACCTTCTCAGTGACTTTCGATGCATCGTGGCGGACGCCGAGATTATCCATGATTCTGCGTCCAAATCTGCCAAACTTTACCCTCGGCGAGGCATTAAAAAAATCTATCTTAAAGATAACCTTTTGTGATAGAATACTTGGCTTCAAGCTGGTAGAGTGGGGTCCTTCTAGTGGGTGCAAAGTAGACGAGCAAAACAAGTAATTAAAATTTGTGTTGATTTATGATGGATTGGTTAAGTAACAATTGCTTACAGATTTGACACATCATGTTTTGAGTCCATATCCAAACGTGTACTTATGGTAAAATTGCTTTAGTTGGAAAGTCGTGTCATGATTTATAAATTGGGTTAGACTTGTAGAATCCATTGGAATTATCGTCAGGACTTTTATATAGATATACATCTAAAGGGTTTCAATGGATATAGGTCAACAATTTTAGTTTCAATTATAGAAGGGGTTGTCATTTAGAATAATCTTGTTTAGTGTGAAGAGCTCTCAAAGAAATAAGTTAGGCTTTTTCTTAGCCATGTGTTCTTTAGGAATCAATCTTAGTGGGAAAAGCATTGAGCCCTATAGTGATGAGTGCTTTATGAATGCTTTACATAGATAAATCATTGTCAAATTTCAATTTGAAGGCTTCATATGTTTATTGATGATGATTGACAAATGAGGGGCTTACTATTTTTATTGATCATATTTTGCTAGCAAGTCAAATGTGCAACCCACTTGGTAGATGATTTTTGGGGCACAAAAGTTGAAGAAAACATGAAACTAAGATCTTCACCCCTCCCAAAAAAAGTGGTACAACTAGAGGAAGATCTTCACCTCATCATACATGATTGATCTTACATCGAGAATCTTTACCATCAACTACAACCTTCTCGTCGACACAGTTTTAATCTTTGAATTCATAGTATCTGATGGGACGCGATATCGCACGGGGCGCGATATCGCATCCCTCGTGATATCGCGTACGCAATATCATGTCGTCCCTCGTGATATCGCGATGCACCATCATATCTATAAATAAGAGGCGGCTCTCCCTTGTTTCTCATCCTAGGCTTAGACCATAGTGAAACTCTGGCAATTTGATCCCTCCAGAGATAGAATATTTTCCATGTGCCCGCAGTAGGAACTCCAAAGTGAACAGATATTTATTCGAGCAGACATTGTACCTGAACACAAGTTTGTGTACGGCAATAGAGACAAACTTCTTGGATAAACCTTGCAGTGCATGGAATAGGCTAAATAGGATTTTATTTAATGTTATTTATTGTTTATTCTTTAACTGCTTTATTAGTTATTAAAACTTTCTCAACCCTTCTCTCCTAGTTAAGTGCCTCAGTACGACCACTTCGAGCACATGCGTTACGGTTGGTGATCCCAACAACGATTAGCATTTGGTAACCAAGGTTGCATCAGTTCAGGGTGTGAATGGTTAGTGGGAACGGATGCTGACACTAGGTTAATTAAGGCTTAGATTAGTTAGTTAAAGTTAGTCAATTAGTCTCTTCACCCTTCACCTCAATAGCATAGGAGATAAAACAGAAAAGATATAAAAATCATATACCTTAGACTTACTTAACCATACAGCTATGACAACTACAAGTAAGTCTGGGAAGACAACGAATAATTAACCTTAAGTGTTTCATGAGGCGTGTAGGCACTTAGTCTGTGGAGTTCGACCAGATCGTGCGTGTTATGCTCGTATTTGTATGGTTGAGTGTAGGGGTACCTCGCCACTCATCATTGGCACCGTTGTCGAGGACTAAGTGTTTGTGCGCTAAGTAGAACATAGGAGATCACTCACATTGTTGGGAGCTTAAACGAACCTTAGGGTTAATTAAACAAAAAATTATATATAGTTAAATAGCACACCGATAAGACACAATGTCTTCTTCTTCTTCTCACAAGAGCATTACACCACCTAGGGATAATACAAGAAACAATCGGTAATCTAAAATACATAACCAAAATTAGCCAGTTCCTCAGCAATATAGGGTGGTATATACTCATCCCGATGAGTATATACCCAATTTTACTTTTATCCTCCGTCAGGATGAACAAATGTGCTGGAGAGACTTGCAAGGTAACATACTGTTACCTCTCGATCGGGCAGTCCCTAACATGCTCCTCCGTGCTCTAGCACAGATAAGCATGAAGGAATTATATGCTGAATATGTTGCGAAAGATTTTGACATGAGGGATTACCATCCCACAACCACACAACGTTTAAGGGACTCAAGGCAGGAGAGCCACCATACATTGTTGAAGGGCAAAGAGGTCCCGCATGTCCTAAGTAAAATTGGAGATGGTGAACCACTTATAACAAGTTCTCCATCAAATGATGTTCCCCCTACTAACAATAGTGAGGAGGTGGGGTATTAGAACCTACGCTCCATGATACACAACCTTGGTTCCGATCCCCGTGAACCTCGACTGTTCACTGAGGGAACAACAACACATGACAAGGATGGGCACTTGGATCGTCATCACGATCGGGGCCGAAGCCACAGAAGAGAAGGTAGGAAACATCGTCATGGCAATGGTTCTCCTTCTTCTTCCCCTTCATCACATCATTCACCCTTTCCTTCCACCTCTGGGTGTAGTCATAGAGAGCATAATGGTGAGGATAGAGGTAAAAAAATGAGAGACCTCAACAAGAAAGTCGAGAGAGAGGACAAGGGCATGAATGAAGGAAAAGTAGGGAACAACATAGGCATCATAGACGTCATGAAAGAGATGATCATGACGAACCTCTACTTGCAACCCAAAGCATGCTAGACATCACGGAGGCAATGAGAATAACGACAAGGCATCAAAGAGATAGTCGGATCAAGAGACTGGATATGAATAACATCCCACACTTCAAAGGGGGATACAACGCAGATCCACAAAATCATTTATAGGCATTCCACAATGCTTGCGCCTTGCAAAAAATAGAGAACGAGTGGCAAAAACTAAAGTTATTTCCCAGGACACTCATCAAGGAAGAAGAGAGTTGGTACCGGTCCTTAGAACCAGAAACTATTAGGAGGTGGAGTACGATGTTAGA
>MNCI01002932.1:371966-396268 GCA_015680685.1 Gnetum montanum
AAGGTTGGTAGCTTCTCTAGATTCAGTAAAGAGGAAAAAAAAAGAAGAAAGAGAAGAAAAGAAAAAGAAAAGAAAAGAAGACATAGGAAGTGCCACAAAACAAAAATCACTCCTCCCTTGAACAAAATGTCAAGTGATCATACACTTTGTTGTTTTAGTACTCTCATAGTCACTCATCATGGGATGAAACAATGCGATGTCACTGATCAGAGGAATGGACTTGGTCTTGATCTTGGAACGACAGGTTAATGACACCTTAATCATGCATTCCACGCAGGATTCATTGTGCCCTGGGTCAGTTACCTCATGTCCAAATCTCTACAATCCCTTCTATAGTTCATCTCATCTCACTATTCATGTAATTGTCGCTCATGTCATGTGTAATGTAGAATTCTTACCTCATTCTAGTGATATTTACATGTGTGTGTTTTGTGGAATAAGTGTGGATTACATTTAACCCTTCGAGTGCCCACGGACACTTTTAAGTGTGGTTACACAAGGGCATTAAAGGTTGGAACCTACTTTGGGGAGGACCCACTTGCATAATTTTTGTAATTTGCACTCATAACCCATCTACCACATACCATTTATTACCCTTAGCATATTGCCAATGATTTTCTTTCCCATATTACTATCCCTCCGATTCAACGTGCCTATGAACCATCGTATAGCCTTTTTCTCTACTATCCGAGGTCCTTATTGATAAATTCCACACCATCATAATTTTCATGCCTTCAGAACTAGTTGAATTACCCTGGAACCCTTTAACAATCATCCAAATGTCCTTAATTTACATCATTTAATTTCAAGAAATATTAAAAATTCAGTACATTCTCTAAGTGCCCTAACTTCGATGAAAATATATATACATGAACCCCCTATGCTAATCAACATCATTTGTAACTATTCACACAGGGGAAGTTTTTCAAATTCCTCTCTATGACTTGCAATTGTGCATCCCTTACTTTCATATCCATAACTCGCTCGCCGGTACTCCGATTTTCATTCCGTTTGAACCTACTTGAATTCGGAGTGTTCAGCTTAGTCGTGGGGGAGGGGCACATGCCGAATAGCGCATAATTTTTTTGAAATTCATCATCGTCCAAAGGACATATTTAAGGGTAATTAGTTGTAAAATTAAGAATAAAATGTGTCAAAAATAATTTCATCCCCTTAGCTATACTAGAAAATTAAATTTGAAAACCACCTACGCAAAGAGGACTCAACATTATAATCTTTCGAGGACATGTTCTTCCAATAATTAACATCACACGGAAATAAAGTAAATCTATTAAGGTAAGTAGTAAAGTATAACCTAACTTTGGTAACAACCTTACTAATGATTGGCCCCGTGTGATTGCAGATGGCCCCAAAATGTAGATAACAAGAAGGTCCTACCCAAGGTACGATCAAACAACCTAGGAGAGGTGAAGGATAAGTTCCTACCGAACAACATGCAGATCAAGAGGAACAATCATTTAGTATCCACCAAGAAGACCCTGTTATTGTACAATCAAAGCAGGTGGAATTAGGAGCTGCTGCAGCATCTGAATAGGGACGATATCTCACATTGCCCCAGGATTGTGTTCAGACCATCCATGAAAGGTCCATATTCACTGTAGTGATCATGGAATTAAAATTTTTCCCTTTTGCATAATTTGCTCCAGAGGCCGTTAGGGATCACCTCAAAGGGTCCCCATTATGGCCTACCCTCTTTGAAAGTGGTGCCTAGTACTTAGGGAAAACGTACCAATTTTGGCACAATAAAGAAGAAGGTACCACGGTTAACAATTGTGGTGTGACTGTTGATTTCTCTATTCAAGCCATTTTGAAAGTATTAAACCTTCCAAATATAGGGCCAAAGGTTACTCAGAACCAGTTGGATACTTTCAGAACTGAGCAACTTAATAAACTGTTGACAGAGAATAAAAGGGTGGTGGAAGAAAAAAGAGAAGGCTGACTGGGATGCTTCTATGGCACAAGTGCAAAATTACATGCATGGCAAGACACTCAAGGCCTTACAAGAGGAGAAAATCTAGGCCATACTTCAATGCCATCAAATCCCAAGACCTGGAGCACAAGAAAAGGGAAAGACACCCATGGAGGAGCCACCTCCACTAGGAACTACATGAGTTCCATCCAATTTCGTAATCATAGGATTTTCTTTTATGTTGTGTCTCAATTTTGTTCTAGCTTCACACTGTGGCCTGAATCCATTCTAGTCAGTCAATAATCCCATACCTATCCACTGTGTAATCAATGGAGTTTGTTCTCACTTTAACTCGAGGACAAGTTTTCATTCAATTGTGGGGGAATGATGAGTCATGGTCTATTAGGCCCAGTTATTAGAGCCCAGTTATTGGAGCCCTGATACAAGATATGGTCTATCAGGCCCAGTTATCGGAGCCATCATATCGCATCCACAATATCACGTCTGCCCCCGTGATATTGCTTACATGATATCGCAACCCGCCGTAATGTCTATAAATGAAAGGTGGCACACTTGGTTTTGGGAGTTAGTTCTTAGTCTTTAGCATTTCTTTTAACTATTTAGTTTTAAGTAGTTCTTCTCTCAACCCTTCTCTCCCATTGCATGCCCGCAGTGTGGTGATTGTAATTATACAACATCCTTATTCGAGTGTGACATACTTCGACATGCACATGACCAAAAATAAAGATCAAGATTACTTCATCATTGCAGCATTTACTTAGCTTATTTATTTATTATTTGCTGGTTTCCTAGTTAATATCTCTCTACCCTTATCTCTTAGAAATGCAGAATGAGTACGACTTGATCACGAGCATTTAAGTGTGACTACTTGGCAACCCAGTAGCGTACCTAGGATCTATGATTGGTAATCTCAATGGTAGTCATGCACAAGGTCCAAGATGTGTATGGATGATTAAGGAATGGATGCTTATCGAACTTAGGCTGATTTAGATTCTCTCACCTTTCCTCTCTTAGCTTAGTTAATATTACCTTCCATTATACCTAGGAGTAGCATTAGCATAGGAACACATCATACACCTCACTCTGGACTAAACCATACGTGACAAAGCTAATACTAGTCTAGGTGGGAAGATAGCGAACTGTGACCTAAGAATAACAGTTTAGATACCACAACTAGCCCATCTACAGAGTTCAACTGGATTGTGCATGAAATGCTCGTATTCATATGGTTGAGTGTAGGGCTACCTTGCCACTCATCAGAAATGTAAAGGATGAAGCTAGGAAAACAGAAAAAATTATGCTAAGTCAACAAATTGAAAACTAAAGGAATGTGAAAATGATGGAAAGCAATCTCGATCTTTATTACCATCATGAATTATGTCCAAGTACAATTTACTCAAATAAAGACATTGGACAATTGCCAAACATCACACTATGTGAATTCACTTTATCGCTAAGTCTATGAAAACAAACTACAAGAATCTAGCTAAGGGTGGAATGAAAAACTATTAGATTGTATATCCAAGTGTCATTATTTATAAGGTTGCACACATCCCAAGACACTGCATCAACAATGATGTAGCATGGACCATGACATCATTGCTACAATATCATATCACAATAAAAATTAACTTTATCATACTCCCATGATTGACTGGAGACTCGTATTCAAGTAAAAATAAAATGGGGATAGAGTTCCTTACAAAATTGGGAGGTAAATTTGATTCTACATGACTTATTAACTATTTACATGACTTAGAATGTTGCAGTGGTGTCTTTACAAAATATGACATGGTTACATGATAAGATGAAAGAAAATGAAATAAAACAAAACTTGGAGTAGCTGGATGTAGCTCATGTTCTTAGTGGTGATGGCTCTACCATTAGCCACTTCCCTTTGTCATCAGGCTTTTTGAGCTAGTATCTATTAAAGAGTGCCTAAAGCTTTTTTTTCTCTACCCTTGTGTCATGTATTGACGCTACTTGTTCTGTGGTGTTTGATGTAGCAAGTAAATTCCATGGGCATGGAATTTGGTTGGCCTTCACGTACCATGTTGCAAACTATTTCATCTCTTCCTCAAAAGCCCTAGTCATCTTTCTTAGCTCTTGATAGTCTAACATTCGACATGCCAAGTTAGCTACTAAATCCTTCTAGCCTTGGTAGCTAGCTTTGACAATCTTGAGTTCAAAGTTTGTCACATGTAATTTCTATAGGGTGTCTTTCCTATTAGCAAATTCTTTCTCATACATTGTGTAGACCATCACTACTTACTGCTCTAACTCGTTTCTGGGCCTACTTGCTATTAACATGGCTAGATTAACATATTGAAGGTTTGCTAATCCTATGAATTATGTTAAATCTTCAATCTGCAAGTCTTTATTCTTCATCTTAGCCTGGTGGACATGAGCAAGGCTATTCAGAATTGGTTGCCAATATGGATTTTGCATGAAGATGGAACTAATTTTAGCCTTTGCCATTTATACCTCTTTCTCATTTATTTGTTTGTACATGCCCACTTGATCCCTGAAATGCTCTTTGATTCATTCATGTTTCTTGGCCTCATTCTGCCATGTAGTAATTTTAATTATAGTTTTCTGGTGAATGGCGCAGACCTCCTCCATTAATAAGGTTCTATTTTCATAGGTTAAGCTACTCATATATTGGTTGACATGGACCAATTGTTCTTAGAATTTTTAGATTCTCTCCTCACGTACATTCTTTTGTTTATCTATATTTGTCAACTAAGCATTATCAATAGCTAATTGCTTGTTTTCTTCCTGTAAAGTTATGAGAGCTTTAACATGTGCATATGTTTGTGCTTCAACAATAGATGCATCCCACACTACATTCTCCTTCTCTTTTTCCATTTCCATATTATGGTTAATCAGTCATCTCATGTGGTCAGTTCTAAATTGCTCAAGTTGGTCTGGCACTATGAATTGTGTTGGATCTATTCTTTTAGCTCTCATGGTAGCTAGCTCTTCTTGCAATCTTTGCACTTCATTCTCTCATGCTCAGCCCTAGTTTCAACCATGACCAACTTTCCTTTTATGATGATCAAATTAGATTGAACTACAATTGTATAACTAAGGATATAAAAAAGATTTTGCATCACTTGTCATGTCTATAGTAATCTGTCCAATATGTCTTCATGCTCTACAAGAATCATGGAGGTACTAGCAAGCATTTGAGCATCTCTTACTCCAGAAATATCAACCAATGGTACAACCAAAACATTAAATGATTCTTTGATGTGATATATTATAACTATTACCCTACATGCTTGTCCAACCTCCTTTGACCTCAGTTATGCCTATTCACTCCTCCCCTATAGGGCCATCAAGGAACTCACAACCCTACCTCCTCCCCTAGGTGACCTAGATCTAGATGCATTGGTCCAATGGCTATCCTAGAACTATTGCTGATGGCAGACAAGGAAAATCATCAGATGGACCATCACTAGGACCTTTGTCCCATGCCACCAAACAGCTAGGATAAGCCCTGCATGTCTTACACGTTATCGTCTTTGTAGGGAAAATAGGAGAAAACACATAATTTTGATCTATAATCCCCCTCTAAGTTAGTTCATAAAGGTGAAGTGCACTCCCAACAACTTTGACACAATGTCAGGTTGCATAAGAAATGTGTCAACTAGGGTTGTCACCTTTTGCCATAACGATGGCAATGCCATTCAGGGGACATGACCACTAGTCATTTTTGGTGTTGCACCATGGAAGAATTGATGTGCATACTCGTAGCTATGTAGCACTAATTGGAACACCACCATATCCATTAGGATGATTAGCACCTCAACCACAGCCCCCTTTGTCAACATGATCTTCCTTCCCTAAAAAGTTGTTTCCTTCCCAACCCACCACTTGAAGAAAGTATCATCCACCAAATTTGGCACTATGTCAATCCAGGATAGCAAGTTTTCCCACCTAGCTCATTGTACCAGCACTCACAACTCTCTATCAAATATAAACTCTACAATCATTTACTATTGATAGCATAGGACCCCCATACTGTGTGTTGCCTCTTTCCACAGCTTCAGCTCATGAGTGGTAACAACTAATGACTATGGCAATTACTGCCCCCTAAAAATCAAGTGATTATGATGCTTCAAAGCTACCCACAACATCGTTGCTTCCTTTTCATCTCGATTCAATCTCACATGAGATCTTAGCCTTGTAGCTTGCCAGATGTTGAGCATGTATAAGCATTGGGAAATAAAATGATGAGTTGATTCTGTACTCTGCATGTAGAGGGAGCATCAAGGGTCAATATCCATGCCTCTCTCTCATAGGAGCCCTCTTGTTGGTAGCATCTTGTTAGCCATCAACTAGAGGAAAACCTTGACTTTCTCAGGTAGCTAGCCTTACCATATAGTATTCCACCTAGGGCTCAACAGAAAGTCATGCCAAATAACCTCCTTCAAGGCCATGCCCAGTAGACTAGAGATCCTCATCTGAGGAGCATGTTGGCACAACACTCTCTAGAACTATGATCCTCTTGAGCTAGCCTCCTAGAACTGATATTTCCCTTGAATGATGTTGACCCATTGTGTAGGTCGTCCCTCCAACACCAGTAATTCATTAACAAGCCTCTGCCAAATCTCCTCCCAATAGTGATGCACTATATTAGTGATTTACTCCTCATTCACCAACGTGACCCCATCCTGAACAAGCCTGATTTTGTACTTCTCCTACCTTGCCCTTTTACTAATGCAAAGAATGATTTGGTATTTTTATCCCCCTCCCTAAGCCATGTGATTTTGCCATGCTACCACCAGTATACCTCCTCCTCTAGAGAGAGGTCATGCAATTCCTACAACAATGTTTGTTCCTCTTCATGTAGATATTCATCCTATTCTTGCCT
This sequence comes from Gnetum montanum, assembly GCA_015680685.1. Lineage (NCBI taxonomy): Eukaryota > Viridiplantae > Streptophyta > Gnetopsida > Gnetales > Gnetaceae > Gnetum > Gnetum montanum. Next base: position 378,797 of record MNCI01002932.1, read on the forward strand.
TAACTGCAGAGTAGTGAGCCAGTGTAGTAACTGGGAGTAGAAGGTCCTAAACTTGTATTTATCTGTGGCAAATCTATTCTTGATTTGGCCCTTAAGAGTGTGTAAGCTGTGCATGAGAAAGTTCCTTGGATCCACCTCTACAAAGTACCCTTGCCATATATTGTGTACAAGTGGCCTGAGCCATAGTTTAGAAATCCATGTACACTCAAATCTAAAAGGTCAGGGGCCCAAACCATGCACCACTTGTAGGTTACATAATAAGAATCAATGGTTAAATTCTTGTCACTCTTTCCTCATTACCCAAATGTTATAGTGAAGAACTAACCTAGTACTCACTCATACATAATTGATCTTTGACTAGATGCACTCATTCCCTTCTGTCGATTGCTCCAAGTGAAACCATAGCCTTCTATTTTCATATCAACCAAGCTGTGCTGCCGAAGGAACTCCAACAACTCCTTGCTACCTAGGGGAATATTGTTATCTCCTCCCATCTTTTCCCATGGGTAAAGATGCTAGTTAAAATCTTTAATCAGAATCCAGTGCTCTTTGTCTGGCACCACCAATGCCAACCTTTGGGATTCCTGTAGCCAAACTTCCTAGTTTTGTGCCCCATATATGTTTATGAGCTAGAGGTCCTCTTGAGCTAGGTGTACTACTTAGCTCTAGTAGGATTTTTCCATTGGCACTAGCGCTATCTAGGCCAAGATCATAAGATCCCCCACTCTACCACTATAGAAAATTAAGTATGTATTCCAACTATGCCGTCACAACCAACCAAACTCCATTTGCTATTATTTCATCTCTTGTCAATAGACTATGTCACAACCCTCACCCTTGATAATTTATTTCAAGGTATTTCTTTTCTAGGATGTACCTTAGCCCCTACAATTTCAAGAAAGAATCTTCATGGGCAACCTAATGGTCAATTTTCAAAATCCATCCTTAGGGTTCACTGAATTCCCAAATCTATTTCTAGTTGTGTTTTCTTGCTTCTTGGAATGGATGTGTGAGGATAGTCGATCTTAGCCCCCCCTCAACGAGGTTTGGATGACCTAGAAAATAAATAGGACTAGTTCCCTTGACAAGCATCAAATCCAAACATCCTCCATTTCCCATGTGGTTTGCATCCACTTTGCAATGAGGTTGAGGCTGGACCTGATACCTCTAGAGACGAATTTCCTGATGAGCTTACGTCCCATCCTTTGAACCCCCTCCTTGGGATGGCCTTTCATCTGTAGTTGTATGTGACCCTCCTACCAGTAGTAGGCCTAAATTCCTTCTACCTTTTGCTTCCACCCCCCTCTAGGAGACCCATCTATCCTTGGGCCATTCCACGGTGTCCTTGGGTCCTCCTACAATGTCCAAACCTACCCCTATCAGCCACCCTCCTACATAGGCCCACTCCCCCCAAAGCCAACTATGCCCTCCACACCATCTTGTACACCATCTCCCACTCTAGTGTGGCATGCATAATCCCCTCCACAGATGCACCGACAACTGCTCTTGCTCTTACTCCGTCCATTTCAAATCTCCCCTTCAACTAATAGCTCTCACTCATCAATATTACCATTACAATAAATAATAGACTTTTGGTAATTAATATAAGATCCAAATAACATGTAGTAATCTTCTACTCTTGCTAACTAAATAATGATATGTTATAGAGAATTGTTAATCATAAAAAAAGAATCATCTACAAAGTGCAGGTTAAGAAATTATGTACTTGAATAATCAATTGAAATTTCCTTAATGATATTTCTTTACATATTATAATCTAGATTATGTGAAAGAGAGTTTGTAGTAATAATAAAGAGAATGGGAGCTAGAATAAAAAACAAGAAACTAAATCTAAAAATCTGTAGCAACTTCAGCATTAGCATTAGAGAGCAAGGTATAAATAAGACAAATACAATAATCATCAAATTCTAATTTATAAAGACAAGAAATAATAAAATTCTATTCAATCTTATCATAAGTTTTATCATAATCTATCTTAATACAAGCAATGTCTTGATTAGTATTAGAAGCCTATTACATCTCCACCTAAGCTACAAAATGTTATATAAGATATGTATACATTTAACAAACCAAATTTGCTGGGGTTTGATGATATCTTCTATAACCTTTTAAAGTCATCAAGCCATGCATTTAGCTAAAATTTTATAGGTGTTGTTAAGAATCAACATTGGTGGAAAAAGTTAGAAGTTATTTAGAATCCCTCATATTTTAATTTAATTAAGGATATAAATAATTTGAAAAATTCAATTTCATTGATAAAAACCATAGCCAAATCGACATTCCTTGCCAAATAAGAATTTGGATTTGCTGTGTGGATTATCTCTAGTTGTTGAGAATAAAGTAGTTAATAAGATCATGATGTTATTTTGAAAAAATTCTTTTAAATCATCATCCTCAAGATTGATAAAACTTCAAACACTTGACATGTGGATGAACTAGAAAACTAATGCCAATATAATAAGTGAAGGATATTGGAACCCAAAAATAATTGTAACATAGGTATACCCCAAGATAAATAACCTAATTTGAACTTTATAACTCAACATTGCCCACTAGAATTAAACCCATGACATTGAACTTTCAAATCAAGAGTTTTCCTAGTAGGTGAATACGATATGGGAGACCTAACAAGCTTTCTTTTTAATGCGTTGGATTGTATTAAGACTGTATAAGTTACAAGTTTAAACCAAAATATTTCAAGAAACTAGAAATTTTTATTACATCTAGGAACTCACAAAGGATTTATTTGACAATTACAAAGCCTTAACATATTTTTGAAGAAAGTTGAAAACAACATTGATGTAATGCCATAAGTAAATAGGGTCAATTCACAAGAAAAAAAATTAGTAGATTACAATTAATGATATAATTCATTCAAATGTGAGCCAAAGATAGACAAAATAAGAAAGTATGTTCTCATATTCTATGCTTTGTTTACAAAGTCTACAAATATGCTTTTTTTTGTTAAATTAATCTAACATGTCTCAACGAGGAGATAATGAGAGCTCATTCTTGCTCTAGGAATTTGATTCCTAAAATGAATAGGAATAACATAGAATAGTGAAGGAATTTTAGGTAGCAAAAGAATTGCTTAGTCAACTTATCTTTACAAAGAGGATCTCTATAATTTGGAAAAAGGAAGTACTATAGAAAATATCCATAAGATAAGGTTATATTATATTCTTTCTAGTCTATAAAAAATTGCAACAATTGTAGTAGTGAAAATTTGGAAGATGATAACTCAAGAGTTGTCAAGTTTTTTATGCTAAAATTTTAACTAAACCTTTCCATAGATATTAGCTTTCAAATAAATCTAATATCACATAAAGTTCTTGTGTGATGAGGAAGAGATGATTTAATCATTGAACATCAATTATTTTGGTAAAAATTAAGGTTTTAGAAAATCTGAAAAATTATAGAGCTAATTCTTCCAAACCACAATAGATATTGAATTTATATTTTAGTTGCATGTAGCCACCTATTCTAACTTTCTAATAAACATAGAAATCACTAAAAAATCTTGTGAAATGACTGAGATACAATAGAAATAGTGAATGTCCCAAATATTGATTATTCAACTTTTGAGATTGAGTAAATAATGATGAATAATGTTGATGAATTGATGAAATATTGATGAATTGATGATGACATAGTCAAATATTTGCTAAAATTATATTGAGGATTCCTTGATATAAATTTCCAAGATATTCCTTAGATATATATATGTGACAAGTAGGGTAAAGTTTACTAAAAATAATATAGTATAGCCTCAATAACAAAAAAAACTTTTAAAATTAAAAATAAATAAATATATATATATATATATATTGAGGCCATAATAACATTACAACTACCCATCAATATGAAAATTTCCTATATTTTATCAAAAAAAATTCCTATTATATAATAAAAACAAAAAATTATTGTCTTCAACTCCAAAAATTAACAAATAAATATTGAGTACTAAAAAACCAACCTCCTTTCACATAATGTAAATAAAAATGCTTTTTCCTTGACATATTCAAGAAAACTTTATTCAAGACTTTTTTTTATAGTTGATAAATCAATTTTTTTTCATTGACCACAATATCGAGTATTTGATATCAGAGTCACAATATCAAATCCTTGACATCGGGGCACAAGATATGATGTCACGTATCCAATATCATGGACGTGTGTAGGCCTATAAATCTAGCACTTAGGTGCACCATCCACACATAGTTTTATTTCACACTTAGCAAAATTATGTCTGTTTGTTTTCTCAATTTTAGCACTTAGCACATAGAAGTGTATGTCCACAATGTGATGTTTAGTAATTGAATGAAGTCTTTATTCAAGTGGAATATTCTTGAACACATTTCATGCATGGAAATAAAGATCGAGATTACTTCACATCATTGTAGCATTACTTAGTCTTTATTATTTACACTTAGAATAATTTTACTCCTTTGACTTAGCTTAATGTTTACTATTTTCTCTAGTTCCTGATTTACTTTCTATGCACGTTATCATTTCTGTTGTTAAGTGGAATGGATATGAGTGATTCCAAGCATTAAGTATAATCATTTGGTAACCTAGTAGTACTATCACTTGGTACACCCAATAGTGTGGTACTTGGTAATTCCAACAATGATTGCATGAGTCCAAGACATGTCCAAAGAATTAAGAATGAATGTCCATTGCATAGGCTAGATTAGATTTGTTTAATATAACTTAGATTATGGAACCATTCCATTTACCTTATGTTTTCTAGACGAATCATGGCCAACACAACATCATCTATCATATACCTCACCGCAAGTTAAAAAATACACATCAATTTTACTAACTCACGTGGAAAGATAACGATCGCGACCTCTAACCAATTACTTGCATAATTACATTGCCTTGTTTACAAAATTTGACTAGGATCGTGTGTGAATACTCATATCTTGTATGGTTGGATTTTGGATACTCCACTACTCATTATTGGCATTGTTGCCAAGGACTTGTCAATGTTATGCTAAGTAATTGATTTTTCAAAGTTTGTTGTATTTGAAACTCAAAGTCAAACCAACAATTTTCAGTAAGGCACACTTTTAACACAAACCATCTAAAAACTATAATATGGCTTCACATAATAATCAACCATCACCTAACAAGAAGACAAGAAGTAGTAGTGATAGAATCATTACTAAAGAAGAATGAGGGATGCTAATGCAGACATGAATCAATTATGCTCACACTGATCCACACCATCTAGACTTTACTTTCATCTTTCATCAGGACAAGCAAATGAAGTGGAAAGACATGGAAGGTAACATAGTCCTGCCTCCAGAATGTGCAACACTGAACATGCTACAAATTACTCTAAGGGGAATGCATTTGGACTAGATCTAGGAAGGGTATCATGGGACTCAACACATGACTAGACCCTACGAAGCCACAAAGGGGCAAATGAGAAGCGATGATACCATGGAAATCAAACATATCCATAGTAAAGGAAAGTAGGCCAACACTTCTATTGTAATAGAAAAGCTGGATGCTAATCAATTCATTTCAAAACTCCACCAGAACCATGAGGAGCCATCAAAAACACCTATCATCAAACTAGAGGAACCTGTCAAAGCCCAACTTCATTCTACTCTAGCAAAGATACACAAGATGGAGGCTACTAACTCAAGATACAAGTAGGACTCTAGGCCAAGGGTTCCTACTAAATCTTACAAAGAGACATACAAGAGTCCTTAAAGGAGAACTAGCTAGCATCATTCTCATGCTATCTCATTAGCATCATTGCGATCATCAAAGGACTCTGACAAAAGATGACACAAGTACCGGTACTTTGATAGGAAAGAAAGGTGAATTTATGGTCATCATGACTAATATTCAAGGTACTCTGATTCATAAGATGAAGAGTATGAATGAAGAAGATGAAGAGATAAGAGGATCAAAAGAGGCATGAACATAGAAGGGATCACCACTACAATAGGGCATACAAACTCAATCATGATGATGAACCCCTTATGACAACCTCAATCATGCGCCATGCCACCACTACACCAATAGTATCTATATCAACAACCTAATCCTTATGGATACTATGTCCAACATTTGGTCTTACCAGCAAGTGAAGCTATTCAAACTCCATAGTATTATCTACTAGAATACCACTGACCGACATCACCAAGGGCCAATTCAGACTTGTACATGCATCCACCACTACCTAATTTTTCAAATCCTTTGCCACTAGTGCCACTATTCACAATGTAAGGGGAGTTGCCATCACAACCACAGCAAAGGAAAGTTGCAAAGGTAGTACATATAAAAGTGGACAATATCACTAGCAATGTTAAGGGACAAACATAAAAAACATCCTTTCTTTAAGAAAAGTCTAGAGAAGGTTGGTAGAATTGGAGCTTCATTGAGATCATCTTCTCCTAAAATAGATCTTCTCACTATTGACAAATTTCCATCATCCTCAAGCTTAAACATACAAGTTGTCATGCTCACTAAAATCATCATTGAGTGGATCAGGGGAGGACCACTCTCTAACAAGAAAATTGATCCTAGAATTCCTTTGATTTATTTACAAGTAGTAAGAAATCAATCATGTAAGGCTCTATTAAACTTAGGTTCTAGAGTGATTTTGATCTCTTATAAAACATATCAAGCCTAGAAAGTACAATCATTGGAAGAATGCAACATCATCTTGGAGATTACAAATAAATTTATCACTACTCCTTTGGGACAAATAGATGATGTAGTGAATGTTGTCAATGGGTGGTCTTATCTAGAAAAATTTCTAGTAATTGATGTAAAAGATGTTGATAAGGAATTCCCAATAATCATGGGGAGAGCATGGCTTAGTACAATCAATGTTAAGCTAAGTATGAGAGATTTATCAGTTGAAATAATTAAATAAGACATGCATGGAGCCATGCACATGTAATGAATTCCATGCATTACTACTGAAAGCAAAAGGTGCAATTGTGAATCGACACTTTAGAATGTTAACATAAACATCATTCCAGTGCACAACAATAATGAAAAACTAGTGTGTGCAAAAGATAGAGCAAGGGCCAACAAACCAAAAGATACCCTATGGCCACTAACTAAGAACTAACAATCACCTAAAACATGCATGGAGATATCTAAACCACTTACTAATTCCCAATTCAAGAAAATGACTCCAATTGAAAGCCCAAAAAAAAAAAAAAAAATTAACTCATAATCATACACTAAAGGGAAAAGAAAATACGGACTTAAATGATCATAACTCTACTACCATCAAAATAATATGGAATGATAATTAAAAAGTTACATCACTAAAAATGATATGTGAACCACCTACAATGTATAACTTAGGAGATCTAGGCAGCATTTTTCGAACACTCGCCCATGAGTTTAGTTGTGGGGGAGATGCCTTATCTTGACTTGGGAATTACTAAGTGCTTTTCCATTTTTTTAACAACTCTTTTCATTTTTCACTTTGTTTGACATTTTCTTAATCTTTTATACTTTTCCATTTCTTCAATTTTTCATATTCTTTTACATTTTTCAATTCTTTAACATTTTTCATTCCTTATAATTTTTTATAACTTTTACTATCTATTCCATTTCTTTTATAATTTTTTTCAAACCATTTATAAATAATTTTGATTTGTTAATAAGACACATTAAATAAAGGCAAGATGTAGTCCAATAAGGTGAAGATTTCTCTATGTTATGAAGTCATAAGAGACTAATTATTTGCACGGTGAGCCCACACCATTCATCCATCCATTCCATTAATAAAAGGTTCTTACCATGACCATAATGATATTCTTTTCCGTCATACAACTAAGAATAAAATTTTGATAATTATGCATAAACTGAAAAGTGAAGAACCACATGGGACTGAACAGGGTGTGACATCAAGGGGACTTTTGGATTCTTTTTGGATTATTATTGTAAGTTCTATTATGTTACTAAGGTTATATTATATCCTTGTAGATCTAAGAAAAAATGGGAATAAGAGTAGAATAAGTGCTACCTAAAAAGGTTGACACAAATAAAAATAAAAGAGCACGAAATAAATTTTTAGAGATCCCACTAGAAAGACATGTTACCCATGCCTAAAGATAGGAAACTTTTCAATAAATCTAAAAATAAGTGCTATGAATAAAAATCCTCCCTTGGACAATACACCAAGTGACAATACTCCTTGCAACATTGATAGTCTCATAGTTGTAATTCCAAGAGATGAAATGATGTGATGTCATTGGAATGTGGTTTGGACTTGGTTTGAATCTTGGAGAAAAAGGCTAATGATTACTTTAACCACTAATAAAATACAAGAATTCATTATTCCTCTGGTAAGACACCTTGCATCTCAATTTTTGCAATCCCTTCTAAGTCCATCTCATCTCATTGTTTGAATAGTCATAACTTGTGATTTTGTATAACATAGTGTTATTTCCCAAATTGTTGGTACCAACATGTGTGTTTTGCTAAACAGGTATGCATTATGTTCAACTCCTTAAGTGCCTAAGAAAACTTCTAAGCATGGTTATATAAGGGCATTAAGGGCTAGAGCTTTCTTTGGGGAGGACCCACTTGTGTAACTATTGTGTCTTATACTTGTCAAGCAATTCCAAATCATCTTGAACCTTCCAAATATCAATAAACACTTTCCATATCACTTACACTCTTCATTCTACAAATATGAATTCATCACCCTTCTTACCCAACTTATGAACTTTTGTAGCCTGAGATTACTTCTCCATGAACTTCCAATCACATGTTTTCACAAAAATGAGCATATATTGGATGAAGCGTCAAAGTGTCACATTGATGGCCCTCCATTGATATGGCCTCATTGATAGGTCCCCATTGATAATGCCCTATGAACGTGGTGTTGTCCCATCGATGGGGACGCATTGACATAGCATTTTCTACATTTATGAGGTCCCATCAATGCTACTCCACAATAAAGTCTATAAATATGTGTGCTCCCACAATGTATTAGCATTCTTTGATCAATAGAGTAGCCAAACTCTTGCAATTTTATTCCATATTCTTAGAGAACAGTCAGCGATTGCCTATAGTGTGGATCTGAGTTAATTGTATGGTGTCTTATTTGATTGGAAATGTACCTAGACACATTCCATGAACAAAAATAAGATCGAGATTGATTCTTATTCATTGCAGCACTTTGACTTAGATTAAATTTACTTTTAATGTAATTTATATTCCATCTACTTAATTAATATTTACATTTCCATTCACGTTAATAAATTGGCAGACTGAGTGCAACCATTTTTGCGCATAAACATGTATTCACTTGGTAATCCCAGTAGCATTATTGCATGGTTTGCCTAGTTGTATAGCGCTCAGTAATCCTAGTAGTGGGTATGTGGGTTCAGGATGTGTATGGCAATTTGGGCATGGACACTCATCATCCATAGGCTAGTTTAGACTTTACTTTTTGTTGCTAATTAGTTAAATAATTGATATTTTTATTGTCATTAGGAGCAGCCTAAGGCTGAAACAACATCAAGAATCATATGCCTCACTTTGGACTAAACCATACATGACAAAGCTATCACTAGTCCAAGTGGGAAGATAGTGAACTACGATTAAGGAATAACAATCTAGATTCCACAACTAGTCCCATCCAAGAAATTCAAGTGAATCATGTGTGAATGCTTGTGATTCATATGGTTGGGCATAGGGAGTACCTTGCCACTCATCATTGGTGCCATTTCCATGGATGGTGCTAGTTATCTAGATTAGTTATATCATACATGATTGTTGTAAATGCATTAATGATTTGTCTTTCAAAAAATATTAAGTCACACGCATCACTAACTAACAAAAAATGTCTCTTTTACAAGGAAGTGATAATGCATTGTATGAAGAGAACATTCATTAACTAATGAGATATATATTGAAGAAAACTAGAGTGACCAACCTTATGCAGGGGTTTCATATGTTCATAACCACCTTAATTACACTCAAGGACTACATTCACCTAAGGCAGAAAATCCTAGAGGAGATGAAGTAAGTCCTAGATCAAGGGAGGCCTCAAGGACTAGGACCTCCTCAATACCTAGAAAAGATACATCAAGGGACCATGGGGATTACTATAGAAGCCATGGCAACTCTCCTAGTTTCTTATCTTCCTCTTCCTCTTCAATGTTTAGTTTTGATGAAGATGAACATAGGTATAGAAATAAAGCTCCACTATGGGGTTGAAATAAAAATAAAAATTGAAACCAAGGGAAAAACCAAAGACATCAAAATGAGCATAGACAAAATCATCATAATCAAACAAATAGAAATAGAAATTTCACAATGACATGTTTGACGATGATGGTGAACCCTTGTTAACCACTAAGAGCATGACGTAGATCACAGAGGTAGTTAAAATACCCCATAGGCATCACAAGGAAAGTCACATCAGAAGGCTTGATATGACTAACATCCCTAAATTTGCAAAAGGCTATGATTCTAATCCACAACATCATTTGAAAACCTTCCATGATGCCTACATCTTACAAAGCATTGAAAGTGGATGAAAAAAGCTTAAGTTCTTTCCTAGGACATTAATAGACAAAGTTAAAGTGTGGCATAGATCATTGAAACCAAATTTAATCCATCAATGGTCTACAATGCTAGAACTCTTCAACGAGAAATACCAAACCTATGTGAAGGTGTTCAACCTAAGGAAACGAATCCAAGGATGGAAACAAGAATAACATGAACCCTTGGATATGGCCCTAGGTAGATACTATTCTCTATTGAATAGATGCATAGGCCATGGTTTCTCTTAAGAAGAGAAAATTTTCCACATCATAGATGGGCTTCATAGTTAAACGAGAGAGACCCTTGGGATGTATGCTCAAGGTCAATTATATGAACTAGAAAACCATTAGATCCAAAGATTAATCAAGCATGTGGAAAAAGAAGAAGGAGAGCTATGTAAACAAGAGAATGTTGAGAAATATCATTGGGACCCAACTCTTAAAAAGAAGAGGGTCCATATCTATGATGAGGAAAAAGAGGTAACTCTCAATGAGGTGATTTTACAACAAACCTTACCAATACAAAATTCTATTAATGAGCTTAAAGCAAAGCTAGATAAGATGTCAAAATGGAAAAATGAGAAAGTTACAACTTGTGTAAAAATACTAGAGGGGAGAGTAATGCAAAATAAATCAAGTGACAACAACAAAAGGAGGAAAAGGGACCAAGAGATAGGTAAGAACACTAATTGACAAAAAGGGGTAATGGCTATAGAAGAAGAGGATCTAGACTTAACCACCAAAGAAGATGATGGATGATGAGCATCAAAGTGTCACATCAATAAGCACCCATTGACATGGCCTTGTTGATGGGCCCCCATCGATGGGGACCTATTTACATGATGTTGCCTCGTCAATATAGCATTTGCTACGTGTACGAGGCATAGTCGATGCAGTACTATAGCAAAAACTATAAATACGAGCTCTCAATTATGTTTATGGGCATTCAAGTCATACTAGTAGTAGAGCTCTTGTAGTTTGTCCATTTGAAAGTTAGAATATTTCTCTGAGTGCCCACAGCAAGAGTTAGAAAGTGTACAAATCTTTATTTAAGCACTATTGTACCTAAACCACATCAGTGTGTACAACAATAAAGATGAGACTTTTGATCAAACCTTGTAGCACTTAGAATAGATTAATGATTTATTTATGAATTTATTATTTTCATGGAATATGCAATTAACTAAGATAAATTAGACTTTAAATGATTAGTTAATTAATTAAGCTAAGTAGATTAAGTACATAAGTATGACCACTTTTAGCATAAACACATATTTGCTTAGTAATCCCTGTAGCGTTATAGCTTGGTGTGCCTAGTAGCATAGCGCTTGGTAGCCCAATAGTGGATACGTGGGTTTAGGATGTATACAAAAAGTGGGACTTGATGCTTATCTTAGGATTAGTTAGAGACTAGTTAAGTGGTTAAATTAGATTAGTTATTAAATTACTTCATCTCACTACTCTAAGCACCAAAAAACATAAAACATAAAATGATAAAAATCATATGCATTGATTACACTTAACCATACCTTTGTACATTAGAAGTGTAATTGGGAAGATAATGAACAACCTTAGGGCAAGGTTCACTTCCTAGAAGACTAGTGCACTAGAAATTATAGAGTCCACTGAATTCAATTGGATTACGCATGAATGCTTCATGATTCGTATGGTTGGGCATAGGGTAGCTCACCTCTCATCATTGGCATCATTGCTAGGGACCTTGTTTGTTGAAACATGCACTATATAGGATTAGTAAACATTATTAACATCATTGGATGAATCCAAGGTCAACATCACTCTCAAATGACATATAATTACAAAAGCACACTAATATTATATTTATTTGTAAAATGTCTTCTTCTCGCAAGCATGAAGATGTCAAAACGTTGGTCCCATAATAGTGAAAGGTGGTATATACTCATCTAAATGAGCATGTGCTTGATTTCACCTTCATTTTGCACTAGGATGAGCAATTGTAATGCTGTGATATGGAGGGCAACATTGTCGATGAGATCAACACCAGGAGAAGCATCATGAGGCTGTGAATGGAAAACAGTTCACCAATCCCTTGTTCCTGCTAAACCAAGACAATAATGAGGGCCCTTTCTATAAAGGCTCTCAACATGAAAATTATCCATCCCTAGTTACTGATGATTGGGTTGTGAACCTAAATCTACATTCTACTATTAACATTCTAGGTTTAGAAAAAGATGGCAATCAAGGCAAGAGCTTGAGCAAGCATCAAGATAATAAGAAATTTAATGAATGTAGTCATGATAATTAAAGGGGAGTTGGCAAACACCATGGTGGTGGTAGTTATCCTCCCTCTTCATCTTCTTCATTTACATCCTCTTCTTTCTCTTTTTCTGGTTTTAAAAGATGCTGTAGAAATGATAACCATGATGAAGGTGCTCAACAGGATAACAGTACTGATCACCAAACCCATAATGAATGAAGGGGTAACAAAGGACATCATTGGAAACAATGAAATAATGATGACGATGAGCCTTTGTTGGTAACTCAAAGCATTCTTAACATTATAGAGGTAGTTAAGATCCCAACTAGACATGTGAATGATAGTTGATTCAAGTGCTTAGACATGAACAATATCCCAAGATTTGAGGGGGATATAATTCTGATCCACAAACATATCTACAGGCTTTCCACAATGCCTGTGCCTTGTAGAACATTGAAAATGATTGGAAAAAACTCAAAATATTTCCCAGGACACTCATCAAAGAGGCTAAAAGCTAGTAACATTCCTTAGAGCCAAAATTTTTCCATCAATGGAGTATAATGCTTGAGCTATTCCATGATAAATACCAAACGTACTCCAGAGTGTTCAATCTAAGAAGGCAAATCCAAGGTTAGAAATAAGGAATACATGAACCCTTGGATGTTGCCATGGATAGATATCATTCTCTTTTACACTGATGCCCTAGCCATGGTTATTCTTAAAGGAAATAACTCTGCCACATCACAGATGGACTCAAAGTAAAAACCAAAAGAATTCTTGGGGTTTATGCCCAAGAGAGAATATTTGAACTAAGAGCTCATCAGATACAAAGGTTGATAGAATAGGTAGCAAAAGAAGAAGGTAAGTTGTGCAAAAGAGAAAGTTTAGAAGAATAAAATAGGGACCCTTCCATCAGGAAAAGGGAGGTCCAATTTTGTAATGAGGAGAAGTAACCACTTAACAAAGTGGTGAATAAGACCTTACCAAAAATCTATTTCTAATATTTCAAAAAAGGTTGATAAATTATGGGATTCTTTGGATGAAAAATTCCAAACTACTATAAATATTTCTGAAGCAACCACAAAGCAAAATAGTGATCATAACCACAGGAGGCCAAAAGAAGCTAAACGTGCCTATTAGAGAGGTAAGGGCAAAGTTACTGTAGTAGAAGAAGTTGTGGAGAAAGACTCTAATGATGATGCTAGTTGTGACATCTATCAATATGAACATCTAAAGGGATGTTTCCTTGTGATGTCACACTTACAAGAGTCTAGGATGTGCATGTTGAATCCTTGACTAACACGTAGATAAACACCCATATGGTTACCTTATACTCAAGGCAATCCAAGGTAGTTCCACTAGCAACAACAAGCTTATTATCCAAGTGGAGCTCCACCAAAATCATATGAGCAATACTAGCAATGGCACCAACCACAATCATGGGGAATGCCACCACCAAGATTGTAGTACCCTTACAGGCAATCAAATCCATATAGGTACTATGTTTAACAACTCATTTCTCCATGAAGCTCAGCAAGCCATGCCTCATGTCAGCATCACTATTACCCTTCAAAGTACCATCGAACTCATTAATCATCTACCCGATAAGAGCATCCATATCCATACCATCCTTTGCATCCATTTGCACACATCCCTCCATCCTCAACCTAGTTACCTCCTGCTCCATCCATGCAAGATGAAATTACCCCATAACCGTAATAATGAAATGCTACAAGGGCTGTAAACTTACAATCAGCCTTACAATCAATTAGTTTAGATAATCAATCTAGAAATGGATCATTTTTCTGACCCAATAGTCCTTCCCAAATCCTGAGAACCTAATGTGATTGGTTGCCCTGTATCTCCAATATCCTCATCCTCTACATCAAACACATTTGAGTGCCTTTCAAACCAAACACCACCTTAGATTTGCATTGTGATGTTAACTGATGTTGTTTTCAATTAGATTAAGACTAGTAACCTTTCCACGAAAAGATTTGACCCAGGAAGTCCTCTTATTTACTTGTAGATTACTAGACATGAGCCATGCAAGGTTCTTCTTGATTCTAGTTCTAGTATCAATCTTGTCTCTTATGACATGTACAAAGCCTAGAACACACTACCTCTCAAGAAGAGCAACATCCATATGAAATTGGCTGACCAATCAATCACTATCCATTTGGGACTAGTGAAGGACATTATGACCATAGTTTGTGGGTGGTCCTATCTGATTGATTTTCTAGTGATCAAGGTTGAGAACTATAAAAGTAACTTCCCCATCATTATGGGAAGGACTTGGTTAAGCATTGTTGATGCACAAATGGGCATGAGGGACCTCTTCTTGGAAATCTCCAAGGAAAATGAAATTGGATGACTAGAGAAGAAGCGTGTTCCATACATCACGTACAGTGATAATGGGTGTAATTGCATGCAAAATATCTTGTCCATTAAAAGTACATTCTTTAAATCATGTAATTATTGTGTGCATGAAACTGATATCCAAAGGGGCCTATATGTAGCAACCACAAACCAAGAGGGCATCCAATTGCTAACAGTTGACTCAGATAGTAGCACATTATGCATGGAACCCTTTGAGAGCTTGACAAGTGCTTATATCAAAGGTATGGATGAACTTAAGCAAGTTCATCACCAACTCTCTGATGATGAAGATGATGATACTATTGGGGAGAGTTGGAAATCCCTAATAATTTCAACCAGGAACCCCTAGAATTAAAAACTCTACCAACTAACATGGATTATGAATTTTTAAATAATGACAAGTTGATTATAATCAATGCGAATCTTGCTCTTAAACAAAAAGATAAGCTATTTTAGGTGATCAATAAATGGCCAACAACCTTTACCTAGTCATATCCTGAGCTGACTGGAATCGATCCAAGGATATGCTAGCATCACATTTACATCGACCTAGCCATGAAGCCAAAAAGGGAGCTGAACCCCAAGCTAAAGTAGATTGTCAAAGAGGAAATTGAACAATTCCTCAAGGTAGGCTTCATTTATCCCATTGTGAATGGTGAGTGGGTTAGCCTACTTGTAATTGTGCTAAAGAAAGATGGTAAGTGGTGGGTCTATATCGACTTTAGGCTGTTGAATATGGAAACCTTTAAAGATCATTTTCCATTGTCATTTGTGGACTAGGTGTTGGACACTATTTTTAGGCATTACTATTATAGCTTCTTGGATGGTTATAGTGGCTATAACAAAATCCAAGTTGCACTAGAAGATCAAGCTAAGACAACATTCATAAGTTCCTAGGAGACTTTTGCATATTGTAAGATGTTGTTTGGTCTATGCAATGCCCCTGCAACATTTCAACAAATGGTCCTTAGTATTTTTCAATAGTAGATTAGTAGCAAGGTAGAAGTCTTTATGGATGACTTCTCTACCTATGAGGCTACATTTGAGCAAGCCTTAGATCAGTTTGAGCAAGTACTAAAAAGATGCATCAAAACAAACCTTAGGATCAATTGGTAGAAAAGCCATTTAATGGTCCAAGAAGACATAGTCTTGGGGCATAAAATTACTTAGGCAAGGATTGAGGTAGACCTGGAAAAGATAAGGGTCTTCCAAAGAATCACACACCAATTAGAAATGGTCAAAACGTCCGATCATTTCTTGGACACACTAGCTACAACTGATAGTGCATAGAGGGTTTCTCTAAGATCACAAAG
The DNA here is from genome assembly GCA_015680685.1 of Gnetum montanum. Taxonomy (NCBI): domain Eukaryota; kingdom Viridiplantae; phylum Streptophyta; class Gnetopsida; order Gnetales; family Gnetaceae; genus Gnetum; species Gnetum montanum. Next base: position 395,293 of record MNCI01002932.1, read on the forward strand.
CTATTGGTTGAGCTTACGAAGAAATACGCTCCATTCATCTAGACCAAAGAATGTGAACATGCATTCCAACAACTAAATGACAAACTCATAGAAACTCAAATTCTATGGGCACCAAACTAGTCCAGATCATTTCATATAATGACGAATGCATCTAATTATGCCTTAGGAGTTGTGCTTACACAGTTGGATGACAAGAAACATCTATATTACATCCACTGCATGAGCTGAAGCATTGTGGGTGCACAGCTAAATTACACCACAACTAAGAAAGAACTAATGGTAGTGGTGTATGCTCTTGAAAAGTTTAGGTACTATGTGCTTGGCTATAAGGTGTTTATGCACACAAATCACAATGCCATCCACTTCCTAATGACCAAGCCCATGGTAAGCCTTGTATCATATGGTGGTTAGTGATCTTGCACAAATTCGATCTCATAATGGTAAAATGAAAAGACACTAAGAATGTGATCACTAACCATCTCTCTCAGTTAAGATGGGATAACAAAGAGGAGTAGAGCCTGCTCTCTAATCACTTTTTAAACAAACTCCTCTTTATAGGAGCAATAAATAAACAAATGCTTATAGAAACAAAATAGTATAATGGCATCCTTAATTACCTTCTCACTCAAGAGATGCCATAAGATCTATACTTTAGGAAGAAATAACAATTTCTTCATCAAGCCAAGCACTTCATAGAAATCAATGAACACCTTTACAAGGTGTGTGCCGATGACCTAGTTCATTAGTGTATGCCTAACATAGACCAATTACGCATTCTCTAGGATTCTCATAAAGGCCCTTGCAAAGGCCACTATACAAGGAGATGCATGGCCATAAAAATCCTAATGGCAAGATACTATTAGCCTAGAATATTCAGGGATGCCCACCAGTTTGTTCAATCCTGTTAATGTTGTCAACAAGATGGTGGGATGATTACCTAAATGGAGGATCCTCAATAGTGGATTCAACCACTAGA
>MNCI01002932.1:421560-476107 GCA_015680685.1 Gnetum montanum
AAATGAGATTACTTACAAAAAACGTAAAAGGACAGAAACACAAAAAGACAAAAAGATAAAAAGATAAAACAAAAAGTTAAAAAATAAAAAACTAGAAAAAAAAATTGAAAAATTAAAGAAAATGAAAAATATTTATTAATCCTTCTTGTTATTTAGAATGGGGGTATCCCCCATAGCTAAACGGTTGAGTATGGCAAGGATTAATAAATGAAGGGTGAGGATCCTTGCATGTTGGAAATATTGAAACTGGTTCATACTTACCCCATTGGGTTTCACACACTTGATTATAGTAAGCATAGTGAGGCACTTTATGTGATGTAGTTCCCAGATAATGAGTTGACCCACTATGATGTTTAGGATCGTTAGATCGTATGCAAGGATTTGGTTGTCGCTCTCCATGTCTATGTTCATTGGGCCGTGTGGTTGTTGGAGTGTTAGTTGGTAGCCCTAATGAAGTTACATGAGGTGTTGGGTTCAAAGGTAAGGGTGCACCACAGTGTGGGACTTGTGTTGGGTTGGAAGATGCAGTGACCTTTGAATTATGTTGTCCCTTCTTACGGTTGTGTTTAAAGAAGGGGTGCTTTGGATGTTGTTGAGGGTTCTCATTGCTATTGGAAGTAGTAGCACAAGTGTTGTTTGTGGGTTGTTGCTGTGGCACAAACACCTTAGAAACAATTGGTGGCACTGTGGAAGAAGGGAAAGGATGAGAATGTGGAAAGTTAGGAGGAGGATAAGGTGCACAAGGTGGTGGTTGTGTTGGAGGTATGGGCTGATAGTATTGTGGAGAATGGTATTGTGGTGAGATAGAGTATGTTGGCCCAAATGGAGAAACCGGATGTTGGACATGATAAGCATTTGGATTTGGAAAATATGAAGGGTGCCTCTAGTCTAAGGGTGGTCTCCCCCATGACTAGGATGATTGCCACTATGTTTTAACACAGTATCTCTGTACGAACTTTGGATGTAACGTGTTTCCCCAATGCTCTTGTAGATGTAACAATACTGGACATTGGCCCTTGGGGTGATCGTACAGGCATATGTTGCATTCATATGTATGATTAACAGTTGAGCGCTTATTCCCTTCATTCTTTTTTTCTGAATGTCTAATGTTTTGTCCTGCTTCTTGGGTTGTCAAAACTCTATCTCCAATATTGTTGATATATTATCCACACTTTTGATACATCCATTCCAACATCTTATTGATCTTTGCCTCGGCTTCCTCTAACAATTGTTGTATTGGCAAAGATGATGTTTCCACCTTGAGATTGGTTGATTTCTCCTTTGTAAGATCATGGACCTTTGTTGAGTTAATATTTTGGTCCCATTTATGTTTTTCAACACTCTCCCATCTAGCTAATTCTCCTTCTTCTTTTTCTACCTACTTAATAAGCTCTTGGATTTTATGGGTTCGTAGTTCGTATAGTTAACCTTGGGCATATACTCCTCGTAAGCTCTAGATATCTCTTGTTTCTTTACATAGCCCATCAATGATATGGTATATTAGCCTTTCCTCGGAAAACCCATGGCCTAGACAGTTTTTTAACAATGTGTAATATCTATCTAAGGCCATGTCCAAGGGTTCATGTTGTGCTTGTTTCCATCCTTGGATTTGTTTCCTCAAGGCTGACACTCTTGCATAGGTTTGATATTTTTCGTTAAATACTTCTACCATTGTTGACTAGCATCGTATCGAGTTTCATTTTAACGATCTATACCATACTTTTGCTTGGTCAACAAGTGTCATAGGAAAGAGCTTAAGTTTTTGCCAACCGTTATCAATGTTATTCCATGTGCAGGCATCATAGAAGGCTTGTAAATGTTGATGTAGATTTAAGTCATAACCTCTTGAAAATTTTGGAAAGTTATTTAAATCGAGCCTAGGTAGACGGCTCTCTTTACGATGCCTACAGGAGATTCGAATAGCCTCTTATATTTGCATTAAGCTTGTAGTGGCCAGTGGGGGTTCATCGTCATCGGGTAAGTTAGGCTTTCGTGTGTTGGGATGACATTGCTTTCGTTCATGTTTATAAGAAACTCCCACTTCAGGTTGTATACTCCAATCTTCATCGTCATAGAGTTCGTTGGTTCTCCAATGAACTTCCTCACTAATTGTAGCGTTATTATTATCTTGTAGCAAAGCCATTGTTGTGAAGTTGTGTGTGAATTTAAACATGACTTTTTATAATTACTTCTTTCTAAGAGATATATCGTTAAGTTCATATACAGTGACCTTGTATGATATAACTAATCTAGATAACTAGCACAGTCCCCGGCAACGGCGCCTATGATGAGTGGCGAGATACCCCTACACTCAACCATACGAATACGAGCGTTTTCATGCGCGATCCAGTCGAACTCCGCAAATGGACTAGTTGTGGCACCTAGATTGTTAACCTTAGGTCGCAGTTCGCTGTCTTTCCACCTGGACTAGTATTATATTTGTCACATATGGTTTAGTCTAGAGTGAGGTGTATGATGTGTTCTAACCTAATGCTACTCCTGAAGGCAGTGATAAATAATATTAACTAAGCTAAGCTAGGAGGGAAAAGGTAAGAAAATCTAATCTAGCCTAAGTGCGATGAGCAGCCGATTTCTTGATTATTCGTACACATCTTGGACTTCGTGCACGACTACCACTAGGATTACCAAGCGCAGATCCTAAGTATGCCACTGGGTTACCAAGTAGTCACACTTAAATTCTCGTAATCAAGTCGTACTCATTCCGCGTTACTAGGAGTTTAAGGATGAGAGAGATTAACTAGGAAAGCATTAAATAACAAATAAATAAATAAACAAAGTGAATGCTGCAATGATGAAGTAATCTCGATCTTTATTACCGATCATGTGCGTGTCCAAGCACGTCACANGCAGGGAAGACACGATATCATGGCCCACGCGATATCGCGTCCCATCACCTAGTGATGTCACTATAGTACAATCTAAAGTTACCAAAGGAAACTGGTCATGATAGAAACCAAGGTAGAGCATGCAGAAGTAGAAGTCCTAAAACTGCAAGAAGAGCTCATAGCCCTAAGAGCTGAAAGAAGAGATCCCACACAATTTGTCGCACCTAACCAGATTGAGCAATTTAAAAGGGAGTAGATCAATAGATTGATTAAGTAGAATAAACAATTGGTAGATGAGAAGGAGAAAGCGGTATGGAATGCCTCTATAGCTAAAGCATGTGAAGGCACTTATAGTAGTTTAAGAAGAAAACAAGAAAATTGCTGCTGATAACTTGAGGTTGACCACTATGGAGAAGCAAAAAAACATCCTAGAAGAGAGCATCTACTAGCTAAGGGAACAACTCATGAGGGTCAACTAGGACATGAGCTACCTCATGAAAGAAAAAAACATCCTCTCTATGAATGACGTATGTGCCATTAGACAAAAATCAGCATATGGAAAAATAAGGCAAAGAAACATGAGAGGCTCAAGAAACACTTCTGAGACCAAGTGGACATGTATAAACAAATCAATGAGAAAGAAATCTAGATGCCAAAGGCCAAAATCAGTTCCATATCAGTGTAGAATCCTAATTGGAAACCCATCTTGGATAACTATGCCCTTGTCCACCAAGCAAAAGTGAAAAATAAAGGCTTGCAAATTGAGGACCTAAAAGAGTGCATGGGGTCAGCTAATTTGTGTTATGCTAACTTCGCCATGTTAACCATGGGTAGGTACATAAATGAGAAAGAGTTTGTGAATTGAAAAGATGCTTTGTAGAAACTCCAAGTCGCAAACTCAAAATTGAAAGTAGTAAAGGCTAGCTACCATGGGCAGAAAGATGTAGGAGCAAGCCTAGTTAGAAGACTCTTAGACTATCATGAATTAAGAGAAAAGGCCAAAGCATTTGAGAAAGAAAGGAGGCAATTTGTAGCTTGGTATGTCAAAGAAAACCAAATGTTTCCACAATTGTCATGCCCATGGGACATGTAAATTTCATTAAGCATTAGTTCATCAACATGGAGGTTTCACAATCCTAGAATGAAAGAAGAAAAATTTAGGAACTTCTCAACTAGTATAGATTTTAGAAGCCTGATGATAAGGGGAAGTAACCAATGGAAGAGCCATTGCCACCTAGAACCACTTAAAGCTACATCTAGCTTTTTTTGTTCTTTTTGTAAAGTTGTCATGTTATGAAATGTGTCATTTTTGTAAAATCCACTATGGCATTAGAGAGTCATGTATATAAGAGTTAGTGCCATGTAAATCTACCTCCCAATTTTGCAAGAAACTTCATCCTTATTTTGTTTTAAGTTGAGGAAAATTTTTCAATTAGTCATGCAAGTGTGATAAATTGAGTTTCTTTGTCGGTCACAATATTGGGTATTTGATATCAAAGTTATGATATTGGGGCACAAGATATGATATCACATATCCGATATCACAAACATGTGTGGGCCTATAAGTACAGCACTTAGGTGTAGCATCCACACATAGTTTCATTTCACACTCAACAAAATTATGTCATTTTGTTTTCTCAATTTTAGCACTTAGGAGTGTATGCTTGTAGTGTGATGTTTAGTAATTGAATGAAGTCTTTATTCAAGTGGAATGTAACTGGACACATTTCATGCATGGAAATAAAGATCGAGATTACTTCACATCATTGCAACATCACTTAGTCTTTATTGTTCATACTAAGAATAATTTTACTACTTTGACTTAGCTTAATGTTTATTATTTTCTCTAGTTATTGATCTACTTTCTATGCACATAATCATTTTTGTTGTTAAGAGGAATGGATATGACTGATTCCAAGCATTAAGTGTAATCATTTGATAACCCAATAGTACTATCACTTGGTACGCCCAATAGTGTGGTACTTGGTAATCCTAATAACAATTGCATAAATCCAAGGTGTATCCAAAGAATCAATAATGAATGTCCATTCCATAGGCTAGATTATATTTTTTTACTATCACTTAGATTTAGGAACCATTCCATTTACCTTATGTTTTCTAGATGAATCATGGCCAACACAACATCATCTATCATATACCTCACCATGAGTTAAACCATATGCATCAATTTTACTAACTCATGTCGGAAGACAATGATTGCAAACTCTAACTAATTACTTGCATAATTACATTGCCTTGTCCACAAAATTTAACTAGGATTATGTGTGAAAACTTATATCTCGTATGGTGGGTGTTGGATACTCTACTTCTAATCAAACACATTGTTCATTTACTCCAATGTCAAGTATCCAATGTCAGAGCCTCAACATTAGGTATCTGACGTCGAGGTCTTGATGCAACGTCAAGTATCCGATGTCGAGGGGTATACACTAGCCTATAAAGATATCACCTAGGCACCCAATTTGGATCAGTTTTTGTAGTTTCTAGTCAAAGTAGCGAAGCTCTTGTAGTTTATTTTCTCCAAAGTTAGAATATTTTCTGAGTGCCTACAGAAGTAATCTAAGTGTGTACGGTTCTTTATTTGAACACTAATGTACCTTAGCACAGTAGTGTGACAAGAATAAAAATGAACTCTTTTGATTAAATGTGTAGCACTGAGAATAGATTAATGTTTCCTTTAATGCACTTTACTTTAATGCATTTCAATTAAGCAATTAATTTCCAATTGTTAATGAACATGAGCATGACCACTTCGAGCATACATATACTGCTTAGTAACCTAGTAACACTTAATGTTTGGTAGCCCAGCAGCATTATATGTGTTCAGGATGTGCCCAAGAAAGTGGGGCAGTTACTTATGTTAGGCTAGTTAAATATTAGAATAATTAGATATTGAATTCCTCTACCTTTCATTCTTGTTGTAGGTGATTAAACTTATAAAATATAAAATAATAAAAATCACATGCCTCACTCTAGAGTAAACCATATGTGACAAAGCTACTGCTAGTCCAAGTTGGAAGATAGTGAATTACAATCAAGGCATAGCAATCTAGATGCCACAACTAGTCCCATCCATGAAATTTGACCGAATCATGCGTGAATGCTTGTGATTTGTATGGTTGAGCATAGGGGTACCTTGTCACTCATCATTGACATCGTTGCCAAGGATGGTGCTAGTTATCTAGATTAGTTATGTTATACACAATCACTATAAAGGTATTAGCAATAAATCTTTTAAAAAAATATTAAATAACACACACTATCAACCAACAACAATGTCTCTCTTACATGGAAGTGATAATGCACTGTATAGTGAACACATTCATTGGAGAACTAACAAGATATATGATGAAGAAAATTGGAGTGACCAACCTTATGCAGGGGTTTCTTATGATCATGACCACCCTGACGACACTCAAAGACTACATTCACCTAAGGTAGACAATCTTGGAGGAGATGACATAAGTCCTAAGCTAGGGGAGGCCTCAAGGCTTAAGACCTCCTCAATAGAAACGATAAATCAAGGGACCTATAGAACACCATAGAAGCCATGGAAATTCTTTTAATTCCTCATCTTACTCTTCCCCCTCAATGTCTAGTTCTAACAAAGATGAACATAGGTATAGGGATAAAGTTCCACTAAAGGGTTGGAATAAAAGTAAAAATCAAACCCACAGACACACTCAAGGTCATCAACATGAACACAAGTCCAATCGTCACCATCAACCAAATAGAGATTTTCATCATAACTTGTCTAATGATGATGAACCCTTCTTGGCCACTAAGAGCATGATGAAGATAACAGAGGCCATTAAGATATCTCACATGCATTTCAAAGAGAGTTTCCTACCTAAGCTTGATATGAATAATATCCCTAAATTTGCAGGAGGCTATGATTCAGATCCATAATATCATCTACAAGCCTTCTAGAATGCTTGTATCTATTACAATGTTGAAAGTGGATGGAAAAAGCTTAAGCTCTTTCCTAGGGCACTAATCAACAAAGCTGAAGTGTGGTATAGATCGTTAAGACATAATTCAATTCAACGATGGTCCACAATGATAGAAATTTTCAAAGAGAAATACCAAACCTCTGCAAGAGTGTCCAACCTGAGGAGACAAATCCAAGAGTGGAAGCAAGAGCAACATGAACCATTGGACATGGCCTTAGATAAATATTATGCCTTATTGAACAAATGCCCAAGCCATGGTTTCTCTAAGGAAAGGTAACTTTTCCACATCATAGATGGGCTTTGTAATAAAACATGGGAGACCCTTGGAATGTATGCCCCAGGGAAATTATATGAACTCCAAGCCCATCAGATCCAATAACTAATAGAGTGTGTGGAAAAAGAAGAAGGAGAGATATGCAAATGGGAGAATGTCAAGAAATATCAACAGGATCCAACTCTTCAATAGAAGGAAGTCTAGATCTATGGTAAGGAGAACAAAACCACTCTTGATATGGTGATTCCACAACAAACCTTATTGATACAAAAATCTATTGATGAACTTGAAGCAACTTTTAATAGGATGTCCACATGGATATATGAAAATGTTTCAACTCTCATTGAGATGGTCGAGGAGAGAATCATGCAAAAAAAGCCAAGCGATCACACTAAACAAAGGATTCAACACCAAGAAACAACTAGGAAGACTTTTCAACAAACAAGAAAAGTGGCTAATGAAAGTGAGGCTATAGACTCAACTACAGATGAAGATAATGGATGTGACATCTACATATATGACCATCTGAAGGGCCATTTCCTAGTCTTATTACATCTACAGGAGTATTGGGTAGATGCATTAAATCCAAAGTTTGTGCAAAAGCACATGCCCAGGAGATTTCCTCACCCACAAGGTAATTCTATATAGTCCCACAACCGACTATACCATCCTAGGGGGACTTATTACCAACCTCAAAATGGTTATCAACCGTAGTTCCAACAACCACAGTCGTGGGGGAGGCCACCACCAAATTAGCCCTATTTACCAAAATTGCATGGATATTATGTTTAACATCCTATTTCTCCAACTAGTTCTACATCCTCTACTTCAAACTACCACTACTACTGTCCTGAGTACCATCAACCCATGACATCCCCTGAAGGATCACCACCTTTTGCCTCTTACCATCCACCCTACCTTAGATATTCTCATACTCCACCTTGTTATAGGCCACTACCAATGACACACAAAGTTTTAGTACCCCAATACGAATAAATGAATGCCACTTGTGCTACAAATGTGCAGAGACATGTTGATACTAGTGGGTCTCAACCGCAACATAGAAAATATCCCTTTTGGAGGAAAGGTCGTAAGCCAAAGTAGACCATACATGGACCCACCGTATCATCCAAGCTAGCACAAGGCTAATCTAGTGCACAACCTTCCTTGTCTTAACCACCATCCTCTGATTATACACAAGGGCCACCATCCATCGGTACTCTAATCCCAAATCTAAACAATGAATCTAACAAGGTGGGGAGATAAATAAATCCATGCATACTATATCATGATCAAGGGTGCAATCACGGGCTAGACATCCATAACAATAACACACCTCATACCCTGACCCAGCATATGTTTAATAATCAAGTATGTGACCAATGATTTTTCTACCCAACCACCACACCACCAATAGACACCTAGTGGCTAGGGCATGGATGGTTACCAAGGTTTCGTACATGCATGGATCCTATTTATTCACTTAATAATCCTTGTCATGACCAAATGTTTAGTTGTGGGGGTTACCCCTCATTCTAGTCATCAAAATTCTTAAGTGCTTTTCATCTTTTTGTTTTTTAGCTTTTTGTTTTACACATTTCTTGTTTTACAAATTTTTTTTTTACACATTCTTTATTTTACATCTTTGTGTTTTTATGTTATTAATCATTTCTATTTTTTTTTTTTTTGCACCATCGTTAGTACATCTACTATTTCTTGAATATTTTACACTTTCCTTTATATTTTCTTTTATATTATTTGGTGTCATTTTCTAACTTTCTGTTAATAAGTGTCAAGTACATTGGTAATGCGCTGCTTAATGGTTGTATGCACTATTTCTATTATTTGATTGTTGGTGTCTAGTTTCTAGCTTTCAATTTCACTAGGGATGATTAGGACATGGTTCTTTTTCATGCACAAGCAGTGAGTCCACAACATCCACCCATCCATAAACTCTATGGTTTTCCTTGTTCTAGAAACATGCAATCCCTTTTTTATTAATGAAACTTTAACAAATTTGTGACTTTGGTAGTTTCTAGAATTGGAAGGATTCAAGGGTTTGAACAAGGTGTGCCTTCAAGGGGATTCAGTATTCTTTGTGCCTTTTTGTTTGCCTAGGTGCATGTTTGCTTTCATGGACTTCTTACCATTCCGTGTTGACCAATAAAGGAAGTTGAATACATTTTTGCATGGTGTGGTTCTCATCACAAAAAAATAATGAAAATTTAAAGCACATCCCTTAGACAAAATAAATGCATGTGTCTTTGCATGGTTTGGTTCTAATTTTAAAAAAAATGGGAATTCAAAGCACACCCCTTGGACAAAATAAATGAGCTATAGGCACTGGTTATGGGACTAGTCCCCTCTAACTAAGGCCCTTCCTCACTTCCTACTTCTCTCTTTTCTTTTCTAATAAGAAATGGTGGTTGTTCTATGGGAGCACTTTTGTATCTCAGGAGATGGATTGATCTTAGAATGACAATGTGAAGTCACTAAACGTGGTTGGTTTTGATCTAGACTAAGGATGGATCTTATCAAGTCATTTAACCACAAATTCCACAAGGGGATTCATGTGACCTTAATCAAGAACTTCATTCCACTCTCTCTCATCCATCTATGCTTTCCATGTTTCGCCTCACTATCGATTTAATGTTTTGGTTTGATGTGTCAAAATTCTTAGTTCTTTTCTTCCGGGATTTTGTACTTAACCTTATATAACCATTAATCATCCATAGACTCTTTGGTTTGAAGTTATGCAAGGGCATGAAAGGAATGTGCCTACTTTGGGGAGGATCCACTTGCATATCTTTCAATTAGGTTAGTTAAGTTCTTTATCGTTAGACATTCTTATAATCAAATTCTTTTATTTACCTCATCAATGACATCCAATTGTGCACATCTTCATAACCTTTTTAGTGAACCTTCCTTTTTATTGTTGTGAATTCTTACACCCTCTTCAAATATTTCCTTGTGTTAAACTTATTTTTCAAATTTAATGGACTACTTATCTATTTTACCCTATTTTTCAACCTTCCTGCTAACCTAGCCAAGTGTAACCACCGACGAGACAAGGTATTTACCAACTTTATGTTACATATTTCATACTAATTCATGATTCCATTATGATTGTAGTGGGAAGCATGGATTGGAAGCAGGACTACCTTCACCAAGGATGATGTAGTAGTACCACATGATGTAGACCGTTCATGATCATGGGATCTTCTCTCTTGCTCTTTAGCTACCAAGAGGCGTTGGATGTTAGTTTTATCTAGGGTGTTCACTTTTCTTATCATGAACATCCAATTTTGTAAAGATTGTAACTCCATACACTTAGGCACTTAGAGTCTGTCTGTTCCATCTAAGTCAATTTGTATGTTAGTCAATAATCCCATACCTTCTCAATATTTTCTAAAGAACTTGTTCCTTCTCTTCTACACTTAAGGACAAGTTTTCATTCAGTCGTGGGGGTATGATGAAACATGTTATTTATCTACTCTGACATCGAAGCCTTGACATCGAGTATCCGACATCAAGGTCTTGATGTGACATAGGGTATCCAACGTCAAGGGGTATATGTTGGCCTATAAAAATAGAGCCTGGCCTCTCGATTTGGATCATTTTTTGTAGTTTCTAGTTAGAGTAGAGAAGCTCTTGTAGTTTATTTTCTCCATAGTTAGAATATTTGCTAAGTGCCTGCAAAAGAAGTCTATGTGTATATGGTTCTTTATTTAAACACTGATGTACCTAAGTGTAGCAGTGTGATGGAAATAAAAATAAACTCTCTTGACAATCCTTGCAACACTGAGAATAGATTAATGTTTCCTTTAATGCACTTTACTTTAATGCATTTCAATTAAGCAATTAATTTCTAGTTGTTAATGAACATGAGCATGACCTATTCAAGGATACATATAGTGCTTGGTAACCCAGTAATGCTTAACGTTTGGTAGCCTGGCAGCATTATATGTGTTCAGGATGTGTCCAAGAAAGTGGGGCGATTACTTGTGTTAGGCTAGTTAGATAGTAGAATAATTAGATATTGAATTCCTCTACCTCTCAATCTTATTATAGGCAATTAAAATTATGAAATATAAAATAATAAAAATCATATGCCTCACTCTAGATGAAACCATACATGACAAAGCTACCACTAGTCCAAGTGGGAAGATAATGAATTGTGATCAATGCATAGCAATCTAGATGCCACAACTAGTCCTATCCATGGAATTCGACTGAATCATGCATGAACACTTGTGATTTGTATGGTTGAGCATAGGGGTACCTCATCACTCATCAACCACTCATCAATAGTTTTCTAGAAGAGCATTTTTTTAAAAGAAGATTTTCTATTGCAATATTCCATGACTAAAGCCATAATTTTCCTTAATGAAACCATCCATTTTTTTGTGTAGCATTCATTATCTCTTTAGCATAATTAAGTTCCTCCATGTGACTTAACTTCTAAGTATAAGCATTAAATTGATAAAGGGTTTCAACTTGAAGAGGAAGACAATTTGCTTCTAAAAGTAAGATATCATAAGAACTAGGTATTTTCACTTAAAATTCACATACAAAAAAACTATTTTTGAACATGCTCTAATTTTTTCCAATTATGTGTGGAAAGAGTAGGTCCCTATGCAACACACCCATATAATAATATAGGTTAGACAATACTACAAAAAAGTTTTCTTCTAATCTCACATGCTAAAATTTGTTCCTACTATAATTATTTCTTAGAGTAAATAGAGTTCACATGCCACTTGAAATGCTTTAAGCAATAAGGATATTTCAACTATAATTCCTGGCAAATTCAACTCCCAAATATTTATAAGATTTATATATATCAAGTCTTTTTTCTTTAAGGAAAAACTTGGAATTTTTATTTTTACTACCATAAATTAGAATTTCAGTTATATCAATATTAACTTTCATACTAGAATGGTTGTAGTAGTTATGGATAATTTAAAACATATAATTTAATACTATAGCTGATTTTGCAATTAAGACCACATCATTTGCAAAGAGAAGCATGTTCAAAAATAATCCATTTACTGACATACCATGATTAGAGACATTTTCCATCCATTCCTCTAAATGATCTAGAAATATGACAAAAATGGTAGGGAATAAAGGACACCCTTGTTTGACTCTAACTAAGTTGCTGATAGTTGTTTCTTCTCCAACTAGACTTATAGTGGTCCATTAACTTGTATGCTTATGTCTAGTTGAGGCATATAATAAATGGTATTGTTTTATCATAATTCTAAGTCTATATAGAACAATGTTGAGCTATATAAAGTTCTAATTGGACTATATATCTTAGGGTGTGCCTATGTTTCATTTATTTCAAGTTTCAACACCCCCATTTCTAAATCTATGTATAAAATAGTGAAATTAAGTCTAAATATCTAATTAACTAAAATGAGCAAATAAATCCTAAATTATCTTATGGGTTATGAATGTCTATTTCATAACCTTTTGTTAAGTTCTTGGATATATGCATTAACTAATGATATTGCCAAGTGATCTTGTTAATAAGCATACCAAGAGATTAGCTACTAGATTACCAAGCTAATAGATGTTTAGTATTTGAAACTATATGATGTTCATTTCATTAATTATTTAACTGTTGATGAGCGATGAGGTATCCCTATGCCCAACCATATGAATATGAGTCTTTATGCGCGATCCAATCAAACTCCAAGGATTAAGTGCTTATGCACTTACACAGAACAAGGATGGGTTATGTGATCGTTGTCTTCCAAGGCTTACTTGTAAGGCATGATTGTATGGTTAAGTAAACTTGAGGTATATGATTTTTATGTTTTTTTTTATGTTTTATGTTCCTAGTGCTTGAAATGGAGAAATAAAATAATTGAGTTAACTAATTTAATTTCACTAATCAACTATGCTCTAACNTTGGATATATGCATTAACTAATGATATTGCCAAGTGATCTTGTTAATAAGCATACCAAGAGATTAGCTACTGGATTACCAAGCTAATAGATGTTTAGTATTTGAAACTATATGATGTTCATTTCATTAATTATTTAACTGTTGATGAGCGATGAGGTATCCCTATGCCCAACCATATGAATNCCGTAAATAACATTTAAATGAAATAATCAAGATATTCTGAATGTTGCAAGGTTTATTACAAAGTTCATCTTTATTTCCAAACACAAGGTGTGCTCAGGTACACAGTGCTCGAATAAAGATCCGTTCACTTTATGACTCCTACTACGGACACTCAGAAATAATTCTAACTCTGGAAAGGGAAAACTGCAAGAGTTTGGCTAAGGGACTAAGAAAACTAACTGTGAAATCAAGTGCCCTCATCTCTTATTTATAAGCAACGAGAAAAGCTCCGATATCGCATGTCCAATATCGCTTTGGCACCTCCGATATCATGTACTCGATATCATGGGTCTGATATTGCGACTCATCATACCCCCATGACTAAATGAAAACTCATCCTCAAGTTCGTTACAAAATATTGGGAAGGTATGAAATTATTGACTGAACAACAATTGACAGTGACATCAAATGATAGACTCAAAGTGCCCAGTGAACGAATCGACAAACATATTACAGCATTGGTATTCATAACCATTGTGGTGAACACTGTACATAAATGACATCTAGATCCTCATTTGACAGCTTGAAGAGAGAGAGAAAAGAAAATGAGGCATGTTGCTATCGATGTCGAAAATGTGCATACCATTGTTCATCCATGGCCACATGATCAAGCTTGTTCCTTGCATAAATGCTTTTTTCTCCAGTCCATCCTCAGTGCTCCCTTCTATCCTAGTCCATTGTTCATGTGATTGTCATCTACACACACAACATGATCACAAATTAGTGAGGTTAGATAAGGTATAATGTAATTGATACCTTGCTTTGATATGAAGCACATTGGCTAGGTTGTGGGTATGGCAGATACTAGGTTAGAGGTTTGCAACTGATAACTACCTAAGGTGTAGGGGTGAGACAAGTAATGAAATGGAAAAATTGGCAATAGGCCCCCACAACTAAGAGCGAACCTTCGGTAGCAATAGGATGGAAAACGAAAGAATAAGAAAGATGAGAGAAATAACAGTGAAGCCAATAAAACAAAAACAAAAACGGATGTCATGGATGGGGTGAAATGAGAAATAGTTGACTGCAAGAAATGTTTAAGGGAAAGAACTTAACAATTGCACCAAAAAGGAATGCCATTGGATCCTCCTCAAAGTAGGCTCATGCCTCTGATGGCCTGACAAACCCACAAACTAAAGAGTCCGTAGGCTCTAGGAATGTCATATGGAAACAATGGTTAAGAACTTACCCACAAGAATTTACTAAAGAATAACAATGCATCAACCAAGATATAGACTAATCATAAAATTGGCAATGAGGTGGAATATGGAAAGTAATACAAAAAGAGAGAATAGAATGGAATGGAATCCCAAAATCAAGGTTGTGTAAAGTCCCTTATGTAGTATGTGATTAAGGTGACTTAATAAAATATGACCCAAACCTAGATTAAAACTAACCACATCCATTGACCTCGCATCAACACACTTGACCAACCCATCCTCTTGGAGCAATGAGAATGCTTTCACAAAGCAACCACCATTCCAAAAGGAGAAAATAGAGAAACAAGAAGTGAGGAAGGGTCGTAGTTAGAGAGAACCTTCAAGCATGGTAACATGTCTTTCCAGTGCCATAACTAGTGCTTGTAGCCCATGTTTCTTTATTATGTCTAAGGGTTATGCTTTGAATTCCCACTAGTTTTTTTCTTAAGTAAGAACCACACCATGCAAAGACTTATTTGATTTAGTCAACTTCTTGATATTGGTCAATAGTGGAATGGCAAAAAACCTATGAAAAACATCCAAGTACCCAAGAGAATAGCCATCACAAATGTGTTGAATCCACTTGAAGTCGCACCCTTTTCAATCCATTTGTATCTTTCCTTGGTTTGAAGAATATCAAGCCACCAATTCATTAATAAGTTTGCTTAGAAAAAAGGATAGTGCATTTCCAAAACAAAGGGAGACCATGGAGTTGTATGGATAAATGGATGACATGGACTCATTTCCTGTTTTATCAAAAGAAACCATATCTTAACATCAACATTAAAAGTCAAAGGTAAAAACCAAACATTAACAATCAACACCATTATAGTACAATCCACCATCATGAGCACTTATTATACTAAAACTGAGAGTAATTCAAACAAAATGTAATAGAGGAAGAAATAGTAAAAATGTTAACAATATTGTAAAATAAAAATAAGTAAATATGAAGAATGTGTAAAAAAAAAGACAAAGGAACTAGGGGCTTTAGAATGGTTAGCATTAGTGGCCATCTCCCCCATGACTAACTTGGAAGGAGAAGATTTGAAATATTGAGCAAGGTTGTCCATTAATAGAGGTAGTGTTAGTACTGGCCGTTTTAGGCTCATGGAAAGGTTTGGTTTGCTGGATGTCGACTAATAATTTCCTATCTGGGATTTCAAGTTTATAGATCATCATGGCCCCTGAAGAAAAAAGTTTCATGAATGATATAAGGTCCTTCCCACAGTGTTTGAAATTTAGTTCATTGTGGCACATGTGCAAGATTCCAATAAAGAACCCTATCTCTTGGTTGGTATCTAACTTTTCTAATTCTTAGGTCATGACATTGCTTGTTGAAGGTCTTGTGCAATTCATTGGATGACAAGGCAGCTAATCAATTTTCATCTAGCAAGTTAAAGTTCATTAACCATTCTTTCTATGCTAGACTAAGGTCAAGGTTGAGGTCACATGTTGTAGATAGTGTACAAAGCTTAGCTTGGATAAGAAGTGTTGGCAGTTTACTATACACTAACTCATAGAGAGAATAGCTTATAGGGAGTTTCCATGTGGGCGGTATGCCCAAAGAGCATCATTCAATTTGGTGCTCTAGGCTTGCCTAAATTTTCTAATGGTTCGTGTCAATATTTTTGTGATCTTCCTATTGGTGACTTCGGCTTGACCATTCGCTTGAGGATGATATGGGGTAGTCAGCTTATGCTAAACTCCTAAGTGTTGCATTAATTTTTGAAAGGTAACACCTATAAAATGTGAACCATTATCGAAAATAAATACACGAGGCATGCCAAACCTATTTATGATTTGTTGTTGAACAAATCATGCAGCGGTAGATGATGTACAGTCAGTAACAGCAGCTACTTTTGCCCACTTTGTAAAATAGTCAATAGCAACAACAATGTAGGCTTTTCCATTGGACATTGGTGTGATAGGCCCCATAAAATCAATTCCCCATATATTGATGGGTTCTAAGGGTTGAATCCATTATTGTGGATCCTCCATTCTAGCAGTCATTCCCCCATTGCGTTGGTAACACTCACAAGATTGGATGAAATGATGAGTGTCCCAAAATAATGTAGGCTAATAATATTCTGCAAACAAGATTTTAATAGTTGTTCATCTCCCAGCACCCCCACAAGGGCCCTCATGAGCATCTTGGAGAACTCACAATTAATCTCCATCGAGAACACACCATCGGAACATACCTTATAAAGGTGTCCATTGATTTCCATCAAATATTTGGCTTGGTGAAGAAACTGTTGTTTCTTTTCAACGTCTAGGCCTTGTGGTGTTTTTTGTGTGAGAAGATAGGTAAGAATGCTACTATACCAGTTTGTCTCTATGGTTAATTAATTGTTTATTACACCTACAAAGAGGAGTTCCTCAAGGAAGCGGTCAGAAATTGGATATTTGTCCTCTTTTTTGTCCCATCATAACCGAGATAAGTGATCAGCCACAACATTCTCAGTGCCTTTACAATCAATCATCATAAGATCAAACTCTTGTAAGATCATGAGCCATCATATGATGCGAGGGCTCACCATTGGTTTATTCATTAGGAACCGTATTACACTATGATCCATGTGTACAAATATTTTATAGCCCAATACATAGTGCCTAAATTATTCTAATCCAAACACCATAGCCATTAATTCTTTTTCTGTTGTAGTGTAATTGAGTTGTGCACCAGCAATACTCCGACTTGCATAGTGAATGTAATAGGGTCATTTTTGGTCATCTAACTGTGTAAGTACAACTCCTAAAGCAAAGTTGGACATGTCAGTCATTATGTGAAATGGTATGGACCAGTCAGAGCTTGTAGAATGGGTGTTTCTACGAGCTTTTGTTTCAAGGTTTGGAAGGCTAGCTCACATTCCTTGGTCCATTCAAAGGGTCTGCCCTTCTTCATTAACTCTACTAATGATTTTGCAATCTTTGAAAAGTTCTCAATGAAGTGTCTATAATAGTCAGTATGTCTAAGGAATGATTGGATATCTTTTACAGTTTCAGGTTGACGAGTGATTCCTTGGATGACTTTAATCTTTTTGGGATCTACCTCTATCTCTGTTTGTAAAATCTTATGCCCTAACACAATGCCTTCTTGGACCATTAAATTTCTTTTTTGCCAATTGATCCTTAAGTTGGTTTCTACACATCATTTCAGTACTTTCTCTAATTGGTCCAATTCTTTTTTGAAGTCCACTCTGTAGGTGGAGAAATCATCCATAAAGACCTCCACACCATTCCCTATTTGCTACTGAAATATACTTAGAACCAAACATTGAAATGTTGCTGGGGCATTGCACAAACCAAACGACATCTACCTATATGCAAATGTCCCCCAAGGACTCGTGCATGGAGTCTTGGCTTGGTCTTTTAGTGCTATTTGAATTTGATTTTATCCATTGTAACCATCTAAAAAACTATAGTAGTAATGCCATGCAATGGTATCTAGGACTTAGTCAATGAATGGTAATGGGAAATGATCTTTAAAAGTTTCCATGTTTAATAGCCTAAAGTCTATACACACCCACCATTTACCTTCCTTTTTAGGCACAATGACTAATGGACTAACCCATTCACTATCAGTAATGGGATAGATGAACTTGGCTTTTAGAAGTTATTCAATTTCTTCTTTAACCACTTGCTTAAACTTTGGGTTTAGTCACCTTTGCAATTGTTGTCGAGGCTTCATGGAAGGGTCAATGTTAATTCTATGTTGGCATATACTAAGATCTATTCTAGTTAATTCAAGATATGACCAAGCAAAGGCTTTCAACCATTTATTTATC
The DNA here is from genome assembly GCA_015680685.1 of Gnetum montanum. Classification (NCBI taxonomy): domain Eukaryota; kingdom Viridiplantae; phylum Streptophyta; class Gnetopsida; order Gnetales; family Gnetaceae; genus Gnetum; species Gnetum montanum. The sequence continues at coordinate 439,785 of MNCI01002932.1, forward strand.
ATCTTCGGCAATCTTTCTTTTTATTGAGGAGTAAGCTTAGCGTTAATGATTACTAGTTTTCCATTCTAGAGAACTATATATTCCATACCAATGAGCAACGATTTTAATTCGAGGGGCTCTCACTTAAACTCATCAAGAATTTTCAACTTCCCACAGTTGATATTTTCAATGTCAGGACTTGCTCTAATGTATCTATGCTATCGATATAGGCACAAGTTAAGCTCTTAGTTGGTTCCATGAATACAGTTGAATTGCTCTCTTGGTTAGCTATCAGCCACTAGGTTCCTTCCTATCTTGTGGCTTCTACATATAGGCAACTTTGTATGTTGGTCACTTGAGCATACTAGTTGCATGTAGGCAATGTTAAACGTTGTAGAAACCAGGACTTCTACATGCAGTTGCACCCTATGTCACTATATGCAATGTATGAAGCTTTCTTCTTCTTGATCTTTCCATACATAGTTTTCATTGATATTTCTAGGGAAAGATCGCATATTCCTAGGTGCATATCAATCGTGCTTAACCATGATCTTCCCATTATGATTGGGAAGTTTCCCTTAGCTTAACCATGCTTACAATTGTTGACTTGAAACACTACAAAATTAACTAGATACAACCATCCACAAATAGTGGTGAAAATGTCCTCCACTAGTCCTAATGGGATAGTGATGGACTGGTCGGCCAACTCTAAATGAATGTTACTCTTTTTTAGTGGAGGTAGGTTCCAGGCTCTGTACATTTCTTGAGAGATTAAGTTAACACCAGAACCTAAATCCAAAAGAGCTTTGCAAGGCTTATTCCTAGCAATTTGCAAATATATAAGAGGACTTCCAGGATCAGAGAATTTCCTAGGAAGATGGTCAACTTTAATCCAATTGGTAATGGCATGAGTCAACATGATCGTGTGCATTGGGTGTGAATTTTGGTTCGAAGGAAGTTCCAAAGATTCAAATGATGATGAGGTAATTGGATAATTAGCTTATTGTGGCTATAAGGACTTGGTTGGACTTTTGGTTCTAAAGAAGGGTCTCTTCTTTGTGCAGTTCTCTAAACCAACAGTAGGCTGAGGATTGACAACCCTTGTAGCATTACATTGCTATGGCTAGGCAGGAAGCTCACCCTGCATAGTTGGAGTAGGTGGTAATGGAGCTACTGGTGGAAGAGGTGTGGTTGGATGACAAGGATTTTACATTTGTGGAACATCACTCCGAGGAGAAGGAGTTCAATAGTACTCGTGGATCTGGTAGTGAGGCTAAGGAGCAACGTGACTAATGGAGTCACATGGAAAGATCGACTACTGCACGTAGTACCTGTATGAATCAAGTTGACAGTAAGGGTATTATTGATGTCGTAATGGCATTCCCCATGATTGTGGGTGTTGTCATTGTTGATACTGTTCATTCGATTGTGGTGGAGCTCCACTTGGATATTAAGTCAAGGGTTGGTGGAACTGCCTTGGGTTACCTTGAGGATAAGGTAACCTTCTGGGTGCTTGCAATTTGTTTAATCGTGAGTTTAGTGCATACACTCTAGTCTCTTATAGATGTGAAACTACTGGGCAACATCCTTTAGGATGATTGTATTGGCAGATCTCACATCTTCCATCATTAACTATGTTCGAATCCACAACCTCTTCAATGATGGCAACTTTGCCCTTACCTTTGTTACATGTAGACTCGGCTTCTTTCTTTTTCCTTCTCTCTCAGTCACTACTTTTCTCTCTAGACTCCTCAACTATTTTTAGAATGGTTTGAAATTTATCATCTAGGGAGTTCCACATTTGATTTACCTTTACCGATACATCTAATGCAAACTATTAAATGGGCAAAGTCTTCCTATTCATCATCTCTTCGAGTGGTGACTCTTCTTCATCTTCACAAAATCTAACTTGCTTCTTTTGGAGGGAAGGATCTTTGTTGTATTTCTCCACACTTTCTCTTTCCCTTAACTCACCTTCCTCCTTGGCAACTTGCTCCAACAATCTTTGTATTTGATGGGCTCTGAGCTTAGATAGCCTTCCTTCAGCATAAGTCCCAAGGGTTCTTTGCATTTTGTACCTAAGCCCATCCACGAGATCACGTAGTTGTTCCCTTTGCGAGTAACCATGGCTAGGGAAATGATGTAATAATGCATAATATTGACCCATGGCAGCATCCAAGGGTTTGTTTCCTCCTTGTTTCCATCCTTGGATTTGCCTATGCAAGTTGGACACTTGGGAGTATATTTGATACTTATCATTGAATAACTCTAACATGGTACTCCATCAATGAATGGATTCCGATTCTAAGACTGGTACTAGCTTTCCACTTCCTTAATTATTGTCTGTGAAAACAACTTTAGTTTTTGCAACACATTTTCTATATTTTGCAAGGCACATGCATCATGAAATGCTTATAGATGGTTTCGAGGATCAACATTGTATCCCCCTTCAAATCGTGGAATGTTGTTCATGTCTAGTCTTTTGATCCTACTATCCTTCTAGTGCCTTTGTTGGAATCCTAATGGCCTCTGTTATGTCTAACATACTTTGGGTGGCGAGTAGGGGTTCATCGTGATTGTATTGTCTATGACGTCTATGATGCCTATGTTGTTCCCTACTCTCCCTTCTTTCATGATGTGTTTCTTTGGAATGCCCTTGTCGCCTTTCTCGGCTATTTTTCCTATGATCTCTATTTCACTTACCATTGTCCTCATGGTCTTTCCCATTACAACTATGTTTAGATCCTGAAGGAGAGGGGGAAGGAGATGATGAAGGTGAGGAGGAAGGAGGACTAGCACCATGATGGCATCTGTCACTTTCTCTTTGGTGGTCTCGGCCTCGATCATGGTTATGATTAGAATGTCCATCAATGTCATGTGTTCGTGTTTCTTTTTTGAACTCTTTGTGTCTATTGGTATCAGAACCTAGGTTATGAATAGTTGAGTGAAGATTCTGATACACAACTCCTTGACTAAAGTCAACAAGAGGAACATCGTTTTGTGGAAAACCTCCTAAGGCAGGTTCACCACCCTCATTTTCACTTAGGACATATGGAACATCCTGAGACCACTTTCCCTTCATAGATTTGTAATGTCTCTCCTATTGTAGGTCCCTTTGGCATTGTGCCTCCATGGGTTGATACTCTCTTGAGTCGTGTTCATGCATGATGTACTCTACTCATAAGTGCTACATACCAATTCATGTGAGAGCACGAAGAAGCATGCTTAGGACTGAGCAATCAGGAGGTAACACTATGTTACCTTCTACATCACGCCAACGCAGTTGTTCATCCTGGTGGAGGATAAAGGTAAATTTTGGTATATACTCATTAGGATGAGCATATACCATGTGAAACTATTGGGGCACTAGCAGGTCATCATGTGTACTACGCCTCCAATTGTTCATTATGTCAGACCTAGTCGGTGAAGCACTCTCATAAGAAGAAGAAGACATGATTGATTATTCAATGTGCAATACTCTTTTTCAATGATTATAGGATAACTAACCCTAAGGGTTCATTCCAACAATGGAAAGATTTCCTCCTAAGTTCTAATCAGTGCACAAACAGCAAAATCCCTAGCAATGGCACCAATGATGAGCAGTGAGGTACCCCTACGCCCAACCATATGAATACAAGCGTTCACACATAATCCAGTCGAACTTCAAGGATTAAGTGCTTATGCGCTTACATAGAACAAGGATGGGTTATGTGATCATTATCTTCCCAAGCTTACTTGTAAGGCACGATTGTATCATTAAGCAAACTTGAGGTATATGATTTTTATGTTCCTAGTGCTTGAAATGGAGAAATAAAATAATTGAGTTAACTAATTTAATTTCACTAATCAACTATGCTCTAAATAGTCCTAACACCAGCATCCATTCCCACTTGCCAAACACATCCAGAACTAGTGTAACACTACTAGGATTACCAAACGCTAGTCGTTACTAGGTTACCAAGTGTTCCACGTATGCTCAAAGTGGTCATACTAAGTGTGCTAATTCATTGATAATTAACAATTCAATAAAATAACATTAATTAACTAATGAGAGTAGCGAGTAATAGTAAATAACATTTAAATGAAATAATTAAGCTATTCTAAATGTTACAAGGTTTATCACAAAGTTCGTCTTTATTTCCGAACTCAAGGTATGCTCAGATACACGATGCTCAAATAAAGATCCGTTCACTTTTTGACTCCTGCTGCAGACACTTAGAAATAATTCTAACTCTGGAAAGGGAAAACTGCAAGAGTTTGGCTAAGGGACTAAGAAAACTAACTGCAAAATCAAGTGCTCTCATCTCTTATTTATAGGTGATGAGACAAGCTCTGATATCGCATGTCCGATATCACTTTGGCACCTCTGATATCGCATACTCGATATCAAGGGTTTGATATCACAGGTTCAATATCACAACTCATCAACTGTACATGGAAATATAAACATCCATGGTAGAAAAGTAGTAAATAATACTAGAATGTAAATGCAAAGTAATACATATATTCAAAATCAAGGTGTTGTTATGAAGTTGAATCAATCTTGATCTATTACCATCATAGAAGCAAATCCATACTGTGGGTACTCGTTGACTACTATAAGGAATAAGAAATGAAATTAAAAGAGTTAAGCTAAGTTATTAACCAAATAGTGTCCTAAATGTGGCTAGACATGTGTATTTATAGTAATAGATAAACCCAAAGACATAACATCTGCAATAATGTAATTCTAATATTGTGGCATTTAGAAATTCAAATATTTTATTGTTAATCATTGACAATCTCCTACTTGTATTATTCTTGTTAGATAAAGAGATATCTTCTTTAGATTACATATCATTGGTTAATCAAGCAATACTACATAACATTTATAAATAATTTATGAAATTTATAGAAATTTACTTATGTCCACTAAAACCTCTCCTTTTTTTTATTTGGGGGGGTGTCAAACCCCCAAAAAATAAATAATAATATTTAAAAAAAATTCAAAGTACATTAAATCATCAAAGAGAAAGTCTAAAGAAAAAATTCCAACAAATTTGGGGATGCATTTTTAGGTTTTTATCCTGATGAATCGTGATTCATCAGGCCACAATATCGGATCCACGATATTGGGTACGCGATATTGTAGCCCAACAATGATATCGGATACACGATATCACGACTCCTGCATGAGCCTATAAATACACATGTAGGTGCACAAGTCTAGGGAGTCTAAAAATGTTAGTATTAGAGTAGGATCTTTTTGTCAGTTTTTCCTCTCAACCCTTTCTCTTAGTGCATGCCCGCAGTGTGATGATCGTAATTCTACAGCATTCTTTATTCGAGTGTGATGTACTTGGACATGCACATGACTAGCAATAAAGATCGAGATTACTTCATCATTGCAGCATTCACTTAGTTTAATTATTTAATTGTTATTGTTATTTATTACTTTCATACTTAATATCTCTTCACCCTAAACTCCTTAAATGCGAATTGAGTACAACTTAATCATGAGCATTTAAGTGTGCCTACTTGGTAACCCAGTAGCATACCTAGGATTTGCGCTTGGTAATCCTAGTAGTAGCCATGCACAAGGTCCAAGATGTGTACAGATGATTAAGGAGTAGATGCTCATCACACTTAGGCTAGCTTGGATTCTCTCTTCCCATCTCCTATTAGTTTAACTCTCTCTCTCTCCTTTTCCCCTAGCTTAGCTAAGATTATTTCCCATCGCCTCCAAGAGTAGCATTAGTTTAGGAACACATCATATACCTCACTTTAGACTAAACCATACATGACAAAGCATATACTAGTCTAGGTGGGAAGACAATAAACTACGATCAATGAGTTACTATCTAGATACGACAACTAGCCCTTCTGCGGAGTTTGACTAGATCGTGCGTGATATGCTTGTATTCATATGGTTGAGTGTAGGGGTACCTCACCACTCATCATTGGCGTCATTGCGGGGGACAGTGCTAATTATCTAGATTAGTTACATCATACAAGATCATTGTAACAAGTATAATGATATATCTTTTAGATAGAAAAAAAATTGCAACAAATCACACACACGAATTTACAACCATGTCTCTCTCACAAGACTATGATCATGCAACTACTAGTAAGGTAATTCATTGGAGAACCAACGAATTATATGATGAAGAAGATGAAGTTTAGAGTACTTAATCTAATGTAGGGGTTTCTTATAAACATAAGCAAAGACAACATCATCCCAATTCACGAATGCATAACCTACCTAGTGACGATGAACCCCTACTAGCCACTACAAGCCTAACAGAAATACAAGAGGCTATTCAAATATCCCACAGGCATCACAAGAAAAGCCGTCTACCTAGGCTTGACTTAAACAACTTTCCCAAATTCTTAGGAGGCTATGAATTAGATCCACAACAACATTTACAAGCCTTCTACGATGCCTGTGCATGGAACAACATTGATAATGGATGGAAAAAACTTAAGCTCTTTCCTTTGACACTCATTGACCACGCAAAAGTATGGTATAGGTCCCTAAAACCCAAATCAATTTGACGTTGGCCAACAATGGTAGAGCTCTTCAATGAAAGATATCAAACTTATGCAAGAGTGTCAGCCTTGAGGAAACAAATCCAAGAGTGGAAACAAGCACAACATGAACCCTTGGACATGGCCTTAGAAAGATATTATGCATTGTTAAAAATTGCCCAAGCCATGAGTTCTCCAAGGAGAGGCTAATGTACCACATTATTGATGGGCTCTATAATGAAACAAGGGAGACCCTAGGGATGTATGCCGGAGGTAAATTATATGAGCTACAAACCCATCAACTCAAAGAGCTTGTTAAGTGGGTAGCAAAAGAAGAAGAAGAAATGGCTAGATGGGAGAATGTTGAAAAATATTAACAAGACCAAAATCTTACATCAACAAAGGTCCATAATCTCAAAGAGGAGAAATCAACTCTCCTCAAGGAGGTGGAATCATCTTTGCTAACACTACAATCATTAAACGAAATTGAGGCAAAGATCAATAAGATGATGGAATGGATGCATAAAAAATGTGGAGAATATGCCAACATTATTGGAGATAGAGTCATGAAGAACCAAGAGGCAGGACAAAATACACTTAGGTAATCAGAAAGAAGGGTTGAAAAGAATAAGAACTTAACTACCAATCATACGTATCAATGCAACATTTGCCTATACGATAACCCTAAGGGCCAATGTCCAATCTTGTCACATTTACAAGAACATTGGGGAAAGGTGCTACACCCAAAGTTTGTACAGAGATACTATGTTCGATCATAGTGGCAACAATCCCAATTGTGGAGGAGGCCACCCCCAAACTAGTTACACCCTTCATACCATGCAAACCTAAGTGCTTATCAAGTTCAACATCCTATTTCGCCAACCGGGTCAACATCCTCTACCTCACCATATTATTATTATTCTCCTTAGTACTATCAACCCATATCCTCTCCAACACAACCACCACCTTGGATGCATTACACTTCTCCTCAATTTCAACGTTCTCATCCTTCACCTCCTTCTACATTGCCACCAAGTGTTCCAGAAGGGGTTGCACCATAGCACCAACCCACAAATTTTACTTGTGCTGCTACTGACAATAGCAGTGGGGAATCTCCTCAACACAGAAGATGCCCCTTCTTTAGGCATGACTGTAAGAAGGGACAGCACAATTCTGAGCCCACTACACCTTCCAACCCAGCACAAGTCCAACATTGTGGTGTAGTTCCCTCCTTGAATCCAATGCCTTGTGTTACTCTCTTTGGGTCACCAACCAATACTCCAACAACCATACAGTCCAATGAATATAGCCACGTAAGAAGACATATCGATCCTTGCATACCATCTTATGATCACAAATACCATAGTGGGTCAACTCCTTATAAATTAACCACATCTTATAACTTGCCCCACTATGTCAACTCTAATCAAGTGTGTGAACCCCAATGGGGTAAGTATGACCAAGTCCTAATATTTCCAACATGCAAGGATCCCAACCTTTCATTTATTAATTCTCACCATGCTCAACCGTTTAGCTATGGGGGGCATCTCCCATTCTAACAATAGCAAAATTAATAAATTTTTTCCTCTTCTTTAATTTTACAATTTTTTTTTCTTCAGTTTTTCACTTTTCAACTTATTATTTTGTCTTTTTATCTTTTTATAAGTAATCTCATCTAGGAATAAAACACTCATGTGATCATTGGTTGAGGTGGTGTTCTATGCTATCAAGTCTTAGGTAACTAATTACTTGGATAGTGAGCCCATCACATCCATCCACCCATTCTATTAATAAGAGGTTCTACTCTGGGTATGATGATATTCTTGACATCTGTAAAACTTAAAGTAACTTTGTGCTCATTATACCCAAAGTGAAGAAGGATGGACTAAGTGGGAATGGCTAGGGTGTGACATTAAGGGGACTTGTGGATTCTCTTTGGTGACGTCTGTGGGAGTTACCATGTAGCTTGGTTGTACTAAGATCCTTGTAGATCAAATGAAAAATGGGAGTAAGAGTAATCAAAAGGCACACAATCAAGAAATTCCAATGCTGTTTTAAGGGGTCCCATTGGAAAGACATGCACCCATGCCTGAAGGTTGGCGGCTTCTCTGGATTAAGCATTCAAAAAAAAAGAGAAAAAAAAAGAAGAAGCAAGAAGAGTGTGCCAAAGCAGCCACATGAAAAGAAAAAGAAAAGATCAAGATCAAAGTGTCGCAAATTTGAATCACTCCTTCCTTGAATAGAATGCCAAGTGATCGTATGCCTTGTTGTCATGGTACTCTTATGGTTTTCCATCATAGGAGGAAACAATGCAATGTCACTGATTAGAGGAATGGACTTGGTCCTGATTCTGGAGTAATGGGAAAATGACACACTAATCATGCCTTACATGCAGGATTCATTGTGTCCTAAGTTCACTACCTCATGTCCCAATCTCTACAGTCTCTTCTATGATTCGCCTCACCTCGTTGTTTGTGTAATTGTGACTTGTGACTCAGGTAGCATGGGGATCATATCTCATCGCGGTGATACCTACATGTGTGTGTGTGTGTTTTGTGAGCTCGGTGTGGATTACATTTAACACTTCTAGTGCCTACTGACATTTGAAGGTGTGGTTACGCAAGGGCATTATAGGTTGGAACCTGCTTTGGGGAGGACCCACTTATGTAACCCTTGTAATTTGCACTTATAACACATCTTTCGCACATCATCTTATACCCTTTAAGTATTACCAACATTCTTCTTTCCCTTATCATCCTTCCAGTTCAAACATTTCCATGAGCTGACACATGTTCTTTTTCCTACTACTCTTTTTGTGCCTTTAGGACTAGTTTGTATTACCATGGATCCCTTTACATTGACCTACACGTCCTCAGTTTACACCTTGGAGTTTCAAAAAAAAATTAAAAAATTTTGTAAATTTTTCAAGTGCCCTATTTTTGATAGGACATGATATCAGGTCCCCACTAGCAGGTACGTGATATCACATCCTTAAAATATATATATATAGACCCCCCTTACCCTGTGCACGTCAACATCATTTGTAACTATTCATGCAAGGGAAGTTTTTCAAATTTTCTTCTATGACTTGCGATTGTGCATCTTTTTCTTTGATAACCATAACTCGCTCGCAGGTGCTCCGATTTTTATTCCGTCTGAACCTACTTGAACCCAGAGTGTTCAGCTTAGTCGTGGGGGAGGGGTACATGCTGAATTGCATATAAATTTTTTGAAATTTTTCATCGTCCAAAGGACACTATCAATGGTCATGAATTACAAAAATAATAAACGTGTGCCAAAAATCTATACCGGGAAATTAAACTTTGAAGCCACCTAAGCAAAGTGGACTAAATATTAAAATCTTTTGGGGACATTTCCATAAAAATTCTTAATCTTAAAATCACATGGAATCAGAACAAACTCATTAAGGCAAGAAGTGAGGTATAACTTAACTCTGGTAAGCAACCTTACTAATGATTGGCCCTGTGTGATTGCAGATGGTCCCAAAGCATGGACTCTTAAGGTGTGCCTAAGCAACCCAGGAGAGGTAAAGGATAGGTGCCTACTAAACAACATGTAGAGAAGGAGGAGTAATCATTCAGTATCCATCAAGAAGGCCCTACCACTTTACAATCAAGACAAGAAAAATGAGGAGCTACTGAACTACCTAAACTAGGACAATGCCTCACATTGCCCCCGAATTGTGTTAAGGCCATCTGTGAAAGGTCCACATTAGCTGTAGTGATCGTAGAATTGAACTTTAGACCTTTCATGGAATTTTCTCCTAAGGCCATTAGGGACCACCTCAAAGGGTCCCCATTATGGCCTATCCTCTCCAAAAGCGATGCCTGGTACTTAGCAGAAACATACCAATTCTGGAAAAATAAAGAAGAAGGCACTACAGTTGACATTTGTGGTGTGTCTCTTGATTTTTCTTTCAAGGCCATTTTGGAAGTGTTAAACCTTCCGAACATAGGGCCAAAGGTTGCTCGTCTTTCCACTCGCTCTGATGCTGATGCATGAAGGGTTTGGTTAGATAGGGTGTATGGTAAAGAAGATAAGGCCTATGAAGAGTTGAAATTGGAAGAGAAGATATATTTTAAAATTAGAACTTATCACATCTTTCCCATAAAAGGATTAAGCAGAATTTCAACATATGCGGCAAGAGGAAGTGCAATATTGACGGGAAAGTTTAATGCTAACCTACTTCATCTATATTTCATGGAAATCTTAAGGTGGTTTGAGGAATGCAAGATAGGGAAGTTTGTGTTGCCCTTTCCTTGTCTCATCAGGAAGCTGTGCAAGCGTGCTAGTATTTGAGGATACCCCAATGATGTCCTTAGAAGAGCCCAAAATGCTTCGTACGTCGAACTGCTAAAGCCACCAGCTGCAAGAAAAAGTGCTGGTGAGACACTGGGGCCAGGACAAGAGCAAGAATAGACGGCGGGACCCATTGCAACTCAACTTGTAGGGCCTAGCCAACTTTCAAGCATGGGACCCAATTAACAACAAGAAGTAGGGCCGAGCACGAGCCAGCGAGATCAACCACCACCACCACCACAGGATTACCGATCGTCGATCATCCATCTCAAGGCCATCGCTGAGACGGTCAATTGGGGAAGTCGTGATAACGCAAATCTCTTCCACATCATCAACAATACCATATGGTCCACTGTCTCTATAGATCGCGCATGGCGTAAGGTGTCCATTCAGATAGGAGGAGGGGAGAGTTATTGGTCGCAACAAATTTCAGGGAATGCTACATCCTTTCAGCTGCAATTGGAGACTAGTGAAGGGGCCACAGTGGTGGTCATGTAGCACCAAGACGTAGTGAGAGCCACAAAGGTAGTCATAGACTACATTAAGGAATCTTTTAAAATCCCTGTTGTACCACTGGCAGATTTCACAGGAGCATGGGATGCTCAAACTTTGGTTGGTCCCTCAATGACTCCTGCGGAGCATGAGGATGTGCTTGATTAATTGCTACAAACAGGATAGGTGATGACGTCCTTATTTAACATCCCACAGGATGTTACAGCAACATAATCAGACCTCATCTCCATCAAAGGAAAGCTGTTCATGACAGAAATAAGGGCCGAGCACATAGAAGTGGAAGTAGCAAGACTGTAAGAAAGGCTTGTAACCCTACAAGTTGCATAGTGGGATCCCTCTCGATTCGTTCCCGTAGACTAGCTAGACACCTCCAGGACTAAGCAACTCACAAATTGTTGGTGGAAAATAAAAAAGTGGTGGAAGAAAAAGAGAAGGTTGACTAGGATGCCTCCATGGCACAAGTGCAAACTTACACACACGCCAAGGCATTCAAGGCCTTACAAGAAGAAAATAAACAGCTTGTTGTCGAAAATCTTTGGTTGACCTCTGTGGAGAAACAAAAGAACGTTCTCGAAGAAAATTTCTAGCGATTGCAAGAACAGCTGATCAGGGTCAACCAGGACATGAACTGTTTGGCCAGAGAAAATCAAACCCTCTCAATGGAGGAGGTACGCACCATCCGTCAGAAGACAACCATTGAAATAAGCATATGGAAAAATGAGGCCAAGTAGCATGAAAAATTAAAGGAGCATTTTCGAGACCAAGTGGGAATGTATAAGCAAATCATTGAGAAGGAGATCCATATGGCCAAGGCCCACCTCAACACTTTTAGTGCTCAACACACTGATTGGCTGGCCATATTGGACATATATGCATTTTCCCACTAGGTGGAACTTAAAAGCTAGAACCTATAGATTCAGGATCTCATAGAATACATGGAGTTGGCAAATCTACGGTATGCCAATTTAGCCATGTTGACAACAAGATACCCAAGGACAGAGCTCGAGAGGCAGGTAGCTACCACTTACACCAAGTATGAAGCAGAATTTGTAGAACACAAGAAAACATTGCAGAAGCTGAAAGTCACAAATTTTGAATTGGAGGTGGTTAAAGTAAGCTACCAAGGATAAAAAGATGTCGCAATGGACTTGGCTCGACGGCTTACAGATTTTCAAGAGTACAGGGACAAAGCCAAAGGCTACAAGAAGGAACGATGATTATTTGTAGCCTAGTACGTCAAAGCAAACAAAATGTTTCCACAACTACCATGCCCATGGGAGGTGCCGACTCCATCAAACATTGGAGCATCAACATGGATAGCACAAGATCCTCGAACTGAAGAGGAAAAGCTCCAAGCACTACTTCAAAGTCATCAAATCCCAAAACCTGGAGCACAAGACAAGGGGAAGCAACCCATGGAGGAGCCACCACCACTTGGAACCACATGAGTTCTGCAAATTTTGTAATTTTGTGATTTTGCATTTTTGTGTTGTGTCCCAATTTTGTCCTATTGAGTTCTCCACTGCAACATGAATAAATTCCTTATCAGTCAATAATCCCATACCTATCCATTGTGTAATCAATGGGGCTTGTTCTCATTTTGACTCCAGGATGAGTTTTCATTTAGTCGTGGGGGTATGATGAATCATGATTCATCAGGCCACAATATCGGATCCACGATATCAGGTACATGATATCGCAGCCCAACAACGATATCGGATACACGATATCGTGACTCCTGCATGAGCCTATAAATACACATGTAGGCGCACAAGTCTAGGGAGTCTAAAAAAGTTAGTATTAGAGTAGGATCTTTCTGTCAGTTTTTCCTCTCAACCCTTTCTCTTAGTGCATGCCTGCAGTGTGATGATTGTAATTGTACAGCATCCTTTATTCGAGTGTGACGTACTTGGACACGCACATGATCGGCAATAAAGATCAAGATTATTTCATCATTGTAGCATTCACTTAGTTTAATTATTTAATTGTTATTGTTATTTATTGCTTTCATAGTTAATATCTCTTCATCCTAAACTCCTTAAACACGGAATGAGTATGACTTAATCACGAGCATTTAAGTGTGGCTACTTGGTAACTCAGTAGCGTACCTAGGATCTGTGCTTGGTAATTCCAATAATAGTTGTGCACAAGGTCTAAGATGTGTACGGATGATTAAGGAACAGATGCTCATCGCACTTAGGCTAGCTTAGATTCTCTCTTTCCATCTCCTATTAGTTTAACTCTCTCTCTCTCCTTTTCCCCCTAGCTTAGCTAAGATTATTTCCCATCGCCTCTAGGAGTAGCATTAGTTTAGGAACAGATCATACACCTCACTTTGGACTAAACCATACGTGACAAAGCATATACTAGTCCAGGTGGGAAGATAGCGAACTACGATCAACAAGTAACTATCTAGATACCACAACTAGCCTGTCTACGGAGTTTGACCACATCGTGCGTGAAACGCTCGTATTCGTATGGTTGAGTGTAGGGGTACCTCACCACTCATCATATCCTCACAACCAATCCTGAAAAATCTTCCCTTTGGGGTAGGAAAAGGATTAGGCTTTGTCCTTATTTAGCTTTCTTACTAGAGAGATCTTGACTCAAGTGAATTAAGCTTTTTACATTAGGTCTTAAATTTAAATCTTTAAGTCTACCAAATTTAGAAGAGACATCTAATGCAAGTCCTTTAAAATAGGTTTAGCATTTGATTTCAAGATAATTGCAAATTTGATGTTATGTTTTAAAGGTAACCTAGGAAGTTATGTCTTAAACACATCTTGGAACTCTCAAACTATGGGAATCTTATCTAATCTAAGTTGCTTAAACTTATTAACTAATGTTATAAAACAACTATGACCTTTCCTCTACAAGATTATGAAAATCTTCATCAAATAGTAAACTTCACTTCGTTTTCCACCTTTTTGTCTAGACCTTAAATGTACTACTAAAAGGCCATCATCTAACAATCTAGATATGCATTAAACTTTTGTCAATTAATCTAGACTAAAAATCATATTCATCACTAGAAATAAAAAAATAAGAATTATACCACTAAACATCCTAAATTGAAAGAGTCAAAAATAAATAAACACTATGACAAACTCATGATGTTGTCATTGGTAGTGACACTATTCAATCTTAGACAAATGAACAACACTTGACACAACGAATTGCTACCAACGTTACATTGAACACAAAAGGCCCAACAAAGGATACCCTAGCTAATGGCCCTTTGAAAGACCCCCTACATGTTTGTCCCCATTACATCATAACACTCATTGTGAATTTACTTTCCCCCTTCCCCTTTAGCCCAACCTTAGGCAACCCCTAAGCCTTAACAACCTTACATGTGAACAAATGGAAACCACCACACAAATACCCACAAGTGACCTTATTACCTTGTGCATGTCAACTCCCACTCCCTTCTTGCTAAACATCCCTGCATTAATGTTGGTCCCATGCAAATTTGGGCTTTTGATAGCTTATTTAGACCCGTTGGGTCCTACTGGCTAGCAAAGCCCATGGATATCATCATTAGCTTTCTCTTCTTGAATAACTCGCAAGGTGTGGTCCTTCACCCCAAGCATTCAATTGCATCTTGGTGCCCTGGAATGGGATGACAAAGCCCCTTACTAATTGTCCGCACCATTGTAATGTTGCCTAGACAACATCATTTATGACAACCACCTACTATTTTTTGTTCCTATGTGTTTTATTGCTACAATCAAGTTTACTTATAACATTTATAGAGTTTTATTTTATTTTATATCATTTCTAATGTCTTTGGTGGGCCCTCAATCTTTTTGTTAATATGTTCCAATGTAATGTTTTCTCTTTTTGAATAATGAGGTGTTAGCCTTGTGGTAAGACTATTGATTTGAGAGCTACCACTCATAGGTTCCATTCTAATGAATAATGTTGGGTTATAAAGCTCTAATTACATCCTCTATCTTAACATGTACCTATGTTATAATTATTTCAACTTCAAACACCTCCAATGTTTTTCCGTTTGTTAATATCAATCGTTTTTTTTTTTTTTCCCTTGTTAATGTAAATTGGGTTTTTGATTGAGATAATAAAAAACACCTCACGAGAACCAATTGACCAGACCAAACCATTACAGTTCAAAAATCTTCAGCTCCTGAGACGCGTCGATGTTGATCCTCGGGTTCAAAACCATTCAGACTCAGCGTGCGAGCTACCGAAATTTCGGGCTGCCTGCCATGGAACACGCTGGCTCTTCCGTGCACGGATTTCCGCAAAACGTGTGAACGGAATTTAACGACAAAAGCGTTTAATCGAAAGACCAACAACGTGGCAATGACAAAGCAGTGACAGATATCTAGCAGCCGGCGAGAGACCTTACCCTTTTTTTGATGGCGTGTTGTGGAAATCCAATCATTTTACACGACAACGTTCTACCAACTCCTAGTCCTCTCCCAGTCTACCTCCAACATCACCGCTCATGTTGCCGCTTGCGTGGCAGGCATCTCCAGAAGTCTGAACGGAAAACTACTAGTTTAAAACAGAAAAGCCAACAAACAAGGATACAAAACCAGAAAGCGGTGTCTTACCTAAATCTGTTTTTATTCTGGGCTAGCGCAATAGAATCCCGCTGACGTGGCCATTAGTAGACTTTGTCGGAACCGCGTCACTGCAGTTGTCGGCAGCACTAACGCCTTGTGGTGGTCGACGGGCTCGAACCCCCGAATGCGTGGTCGCCAATAGATATGGATGCGAATATTCCCGGTATTATCCGATTCCTGCATCCAGAAATAAGCGAAAAGTCGCGGCTAGAAATTCAAACCAGTGACTCATCGCTTAGCTGGTGGACCAGCGTGAATTCTTGGATTGGAATATGCTCCTGGATCAGCCTCAGATGCCTTCCAGGCCTGTGGGAATATGCCTGAGCTTATTCGCCCAGTCTGCGCTGAAGCGGGCGCCGCATATATAAACCCCGCTCTCTGCCCACGGGCTTTGTATCAGTACACCGCCATTGTCGAGTTTTGCCTGTGTTCCTGCGCTCAGTCTGACAGATATGGCCCTCAAAGCACGTATGTGTTGTTTTTACATTGGTTTTTTCCTGTGTTTTTACCCGGTTTTATCGTTTTCTTCGGTGAGTTTTTCATCATGTTATGATTGACTCTGTTTTCGCTCGTCTGTTCAGTGCTTGCCTCAGATGTGCCGTATTTGGATAATCCCGCCATTGACATCGCCGCCCCGCCGGCGCCTGCGAGCACCGCAATCTCCAACGGTGTGTTTCTAACCGTGCCTCACTGATGAAGCGTTTTTTATCTAATCAAGAAGAAGTTTCTTCTTTGCTTTTTGCTGAAATTTTCATTCAAATTCATGTGATTTTTTCTGGCTGAGAAAACTCAGAAAAGTGATTTGGTGAACGTTTGAATCTGTTGTTTTCCAGGCGTTAGCCGGACGCGCCTGCAGAGCTGCTGGAGGCCCTGCGCCCGCTTCGTGGCCGTGGGCCACCGCGGCAGCGGCATGAACAAAGCAGTTTCTCCGCAGAAGAGAATGCAGGAAATGATGGAGAATACCGTTCTTTCGTTCAACACTGCGTCGAAACGCGGCGTTTCGTTCATCGAATTCGACGTGCAGGTGACGTCAAGGCGATTTAAGATTAGAGATGGTTGTCACAGTATTTAGAACAGGATTTCTGAAAGGGCCGGTTTGACTGGATCCTAATAGCGGCTCTGACTTTGATGTGTTTCTTGCAGGTCACTAAGGATGGCCGTGCCGTCGTGTTCCATGACGATGTGATCATTACGAAGGATAATGTGAGTATTTCCGATTCAACGGTTCCTTGTATGCTTGGAATTGATATGAAAGCAAATTCCTATGAGTTTTTGGTTTGAAAAGTTGAAGCTATTGTGGTTTTAAGTTTTGAAACTTCGAATAAAGAAAACTGAAAGTTTTTCGAAGAACCTTCTCTATCTCGAATTTTGAATTGCAGCGTATTTGAATTTCGCAAATTGCGTTTCTTAAACTTTGAAGTAAAACGGAAACCGTAGGGTCGTGTTGGCAACGTATCTTTCTGGCCATTCGGCTTGGGGAAAGAATTCCCTATCGTAATTTAAAGAATTGTATTCTTTCTTCATATTTGTGGTAGAGCCAGTAACTTACATCATTAGTTTGTCGTGGCAGGACTCTGTAGTTGAAAAGAGAATTGACGAGCTCACGCTAGCGGAGTTTCTATCGTACGGATTCCAAAACCAGAGGCTGCAGGTTAACGTTTGTGTCACATCCGATTCGTGAAAGCTTAATATTGAGAGGATTTATATGTGGAATAGGGGCTCACTTGTTTGTGTCGTTTTCAGGTCGGAAAACCGCTTTTCAGGAAAAGCAAGGATGGACGGATTCACGAATGGAATGTTTCCGTTGACGACAGTCTCTGTAGCTTGCGTGATGCCTTTGAGAAAGTGGATCGCTCTCTCGGCTTCAACATAGAGCTCAAATTCGACGATGAATTTCGATACCCCGAGGAATTGCTTCGCTACAAATTACAAGTCATTCTAGATGTAAGACAATTACAAAAGTTTTTGTAATTCAGAAAAGATTTGTATAAAAAGTAGCTTGCTTTGATAAAAGTAACTTCTAAGGAAAACCAATTGAAGAGGTATATTTTTCATTTCACAGGAAGTGTATCAGAGCGCTAACGGAAGACAACTATTTTTTTCGTCCTTTCATCCGGACGCTGCGCTTATGTTCCGCAAAATGCAGAGCTGTTATCCTGTAAGGAACTGAACTTTTCCAGGAAAAATGCATCGTTTTTTACAGCAACGCATCATGGATGAAGGTATTATTTTTGAAAATGCTCATCTGGGCCTTCCATTATGCTGCAGGTATTGTTTCTGACAAACGGAGGGACAGAGACTTATACGGATCCTCGAAGAAATTCCTTGGAGGCAGCATTGGAGCTCTGCCTAGCAGGCGAGCTTAATGGCATTGTTTCAGAAATCAAAGGCATTCTTCGAAATCCAGCATTCATTTCAAAGGTCAAGGATTCCAATCTCTGCCTTCTCACCTACGGCGACCTTAAGTAAGCACGCTTAGCTTCACTTTCAAAACTATTATTCTGAAATTGTCTTCTGAATCCTTTGCTAATTTAAAGCTCGATTCCTTTTCGGAATTTAACCTACCTATTAGTAACTTCGAATCCTTTTTGAATTAACTTAAACGAAAATTCTTTACCAGCATAAACTCATCTTCTTCTGGCAACATTGACATATTTGCAGCAATACGCCTGAGATCGTGTACCTGCAATATATGCTCGGTATAGAGGGAGTCATAGTGGATCTAGTTGAAGACATCGCAGCATCCATTGCTGGCTACGTTGGAAGCGATGGAGGCAAAATGAAGTCAACCGATGCTTCCGAGGCAGGCGATGTCGAAATTTCGCCCAGTTCAGACCCGTCGCAGAATCTTTTTCCGCCGAGCTTTTCCACGCGAGAGCTCTCGTTCATATTGAAACTCATACCGCAGCTTATCCAAAGTTAATTAACGTTTTCTGTCTGCGCTTGATGAATGTATTCTTTCATCTTCCCGGATGCATTGTTGTATACTAGTCTTTTGTTCAGGGAATGTAGCCTGGATGCAAAACGACATTTACAGCTCAGCGAAACACCACAGCCTTGTACTTTACAGTATTCTTTTGTTTGCAGTATAGTGTAAACTTTAAAATAAAAACGGTGATTTAATCAATGCCGTATCCTCTCGCATTGCAGCGCTCTTAAAGAGTATCATTTTCTTGATCGGTAACCAAGACTGTTAGCTTGGATGGTTAACTAAGTTCAAAAATCGGTATTATGAATTTTTTAACAAAACGTGATACAAAAGGATGGGAGGGGAGTCAGCGTTAGGTTGGTAGGTGGCTGTAAAACCTTATGAGTTCTTTTTCCTTGAAGATGTTAGGGTGTGGAAAATAAGAAAAAAAATAATCAAAGAATATTTGAAGAAATTACAAATAAACAAAGATCTAGCTTTTTATATAGGTGAATAGTGAAAAAGAACTCATGCGGCTTACCTTATGCAACTTGCCATGAGATGTGGTTTAGTTGGTTATTAGTGTAGCGGTGTGATGAGGAATGTATGTGGAAGCTTATTTCTTCAAGATTTGATCTTAAATTTAATTTTTGTCAAATTGTGAGTGAACTATGACCTGTAGTATATTCTAATGTGACTATGATTAATGGGGAAGGTTGTGGTAATTTTTAAAATTTAATTATTAGTTCTATGAGTTGGCCATGATTCATATTCAAATTTTCATGAATTGCAACTTGTGGTTGGATCATGATAGTTGTCATGAGTTGAACGTGATTGGTAGTAAGAAGAAATTGATAATTTTGCAACTCATGGTGGAGAGAACACTAGATTCATGAAATTATCAATAGAAACATTTTGAATCAATAATTCTTCTAATAACTTTGACTTAAGTTTGTTTGACTTTGAACCTTTCCAAAAAGATTGAGATTACTAGACTCTCAAATTATTTTTAGAGATTTATTTTAGTTCTTGATGCTTTAAGGAGATGGTGCTTCAAATTGGTTTAATTTGCTTCAATAGCATATTTTGATACTTTAATAAATGTATGATATATATAAATTTAATGCTTCAAAATTCATTGATATCGATCATCTAATTCATCAAGTTTATGAAGTTATCAAGTCTTCATCAAAACATGATGTTGCATCACGTTTTTTCAAGTTACAAAGAGCAATAAGGGGCAATATACATCACTTGGGACTACAATTTTTGAGGCCTAAACTTTAAAATAACGAATATTTATTTTGCATTTGGGACCATTTTAAGTTACATTTGTCCATCAAATGCTTTTAATTTTATTTTTAATAAAACACACTTCCTACTTTTCATAATTTTTAATAATATTTTAATAGAAAATTTATTAAAGAATTCATCCTAATGTTTCTTTCTTGATTTTGAAAATTAATTAGTGTCTTCATTCATTTCATATGCACCTTATTTTGTGACAATTTCCTCCTTTAAGGTACTACACTTGCTTGGGACCTAAATTTTTTTTAAAATGAAATTTTATTTGTATTTGGAATCATTTTAAATTACATTTGTACATTAAATGATTTTAATTCTATTTTTAATAAAACATGACTTTTGGCCTTTCACTTCCCATTTTTCATAGTTTTTAATAATGTTTTAATGGAAATTTTATTAAAAATTCATCCTAGGATTTCTTTCTTGGTTTTAAAAATTAATTAATGTCTTCATTCATTTCATATGCATCTTATTTCATGATAATTCCCTCCTTTAAGGCACAATGAGAAGTGTAATCTTCAAGTTCTTCTTATAGGCTTAATGTTGAACAATCTTTTCTTTGGAGATTTTTCTTCTATCTTTGAATCTTGCTGCTAGTTCTTACTTTTGTTCTTCTTAAATATCTTCCAAATCTTGATTTTGCTTTTAACATGTGGTTTTGTTACTTATTTTTTTAAAGTTATGATGGTAATGTCTTCATTAGGATTTTGTTCATCTTCATCTTCAAGTACATCTTCAACTTTAACTTAAGTTTGAATTATATTAGCAACTTGAGTTAGTTCAACATTTAAAGAGGGCATAGCATCAAGTTAGTAGATTTAATTAATCATTAAAAACTCAGAAAAAATCTTTTCTTAGCTTGAAAAATAAATCATAAAAATTCCTTACTCTATCCTCCTTTTGGCCTCTTTTTCTTACCTTGTAAAATACCTTTAACCGTAAGCATTCCTTTTGGCATCATCTGTAGGTTTGATCCCCGACAACAGTGCCAATGATGAGCGGTGAGTGTCCTCCACACTCAACCATATGAATCACAAGTGTTCACATGTAATCCGATTAAATTCCGTAGATAGATTTAGTGTAGTATCTAGATCATTAAGTGTTGATCATAGGTCACTATCTTCTCACCTAAACTAGTGGTAGCTCTATCACGTATGATTTATGATGTTGTTGGGACATTAAACTAACTTAAATAATAACATAGAAATTAATCCTTTAATCTAATTAATAACAAGAAGATAAATGCTAAGTTAGCCTAAGAGCGATAGTGTATGTTCCTAGTTTGTTGTACACATCCTCAACTCACATATTTACTATTAGGATTACCAAGTGTTATGCTACTAAGCAAACTAATAAATAACATTGATGGGTTTACGAAGTGAGTACATAGTTGCATTCGAAATTGGTTGCACTCATTCTGCCAATTGATTAATATGCATGAAAATGTAAATATTAACTAAGTACACAAAAAGTAAATTACAATAAAAGTAAATCTATTCTAAGTCAAAGAACTACAATAAATATGAATCAATCTTGATCTTATTGTCATTCATGAAATGTATCCAAGTACAATGTTACTCAAATAAGACATTGTACAATTGACTCAAATCCACGTTGCAGACGCTTACTGACTATTTGCTAAGATTATGAAAAGAAAAGTGCAAGAGTTCAACTACACTATTGACTAAATGGTGCTAAATATGCAACAAATACTCACATATTTATAGGTAAATAAAGACATTGTGTCGATGCATATGCATTAATTTATTTGGTTGTGTCAATGGAGATACATCGACATAGCTAGGTTATAGCAAATGCAATGTACCATCTATGATATAGAAGATGCGATGCAGCATCTATAATGTAGTAGTCAACTGAGATATGTTAATGTAGATGTGACATAGCATCTATGATATAGCATGATATACTTAACAAAACAATGCTTTTTCATATCCTACAAGAGACTAAAAACTCATCCTCGAGTTACATATAAATAGATGAAGTTCTATTACAAAAATTGTGTGGTGACCAAGACTAGATTGGCTACCATTACAAAACTTGAATGTTGCATTACATAATTTTATCCTAGTGGATGTATTACAAAATTACAATAAAACTAGACAGACATCAAAGTTTATAAAATTGTATAAGTGTTTAAAAAATCCATCAATGATGAATCTTCATGATGTTGATAGGACTGACAATTTTTCCAAACTTGGTTATGATGGTGATGTTTCTCTATTATGCAAAACTTTTTGAATGATAGACTAAAATTTCTCCTCAAAATCCCATGGATCTAGCAAACATGTGATGTTTGAGCTTTAATTATTGTATATACTATTTGTCTATGGGCATATCCTCCTATATCCTTCTTTTGGCCTCTTTTCCTTGCCTTGTAAAAGACCTTCAAACTTAGATATTCCTTTTGACATCGTCTATTATCACCAAAGAATCAATGTTAGTTTTGATAATTTTTCCTTAATGATTAACCCCTTCCAAATCCTTGGTTAGCTCAAAATTAGAAAAAATTTAGCATTTAGGCTCAAGGTGATTACAAAATAATGTTTCCAAGGCTCTGAGGTAACTAAAAACATCAAGTTGTTTAAGTCATTTTGATTATTTTTACTATTAGTTATCATAATGTTCAAAAATTGGGTGTTAGAAAAATTTCAAAAAATCATATCCTTAGCCCCAAAAATAAATGAGTTCAACTCCAAAAGATCACAAATTTTTGAACAATTGAAATCATAGGTCTAGTCCACAAGATATTTTAAATGTATTGGAATATTGAAAATCATGAAGTTCCAAGATGGCCAAGTAATATTGAATTTGAAGAATAGTTTAATATAAAAGCATTAAATTAATCAAAATAGATGACAAGTGTCCCAAAATCATGCATAAATTTAGAAAAGTTGTCCATGATATCGTTGAAGATGTGATGTAGTTCAAAGTCATGATCAATAAAAGTAATGCAAGTGGATCCTCCCAAAGTAGGTTCCTCTCATAATGCCCTTGCATAACCACTCCTATAGATGTCTATGGATACCTTAGTAGTTCAATGTGAATCATTCCTTTATTCCAAACAACACAAAATCACCTTGGTTAGGATCCTGAACTATACTCTACAAAATCGTTAGGTACACAAGTGCTTGCAGCAATGAGGTAAACAATGGGATGAGAAGGGATTGCAAAGATTAGGACATGAGGTACTTTACCATGTCCACAATAGGTTTTAATGTTAATTATGGTTAAAATGACCATCACACCTATTTGATGAATCGTGATTCATTAGGCACTGATATTGGACCCACGATATCGCGTACGCGATATCATGGCCTGGCTAGCAATATTGGATGCACGATATCGTGACTCCTGTGCGGGCCTATAAATACACATGTAGGCACAAGGAGTTGGAATGAAGTTCTTAGAGTCAGTCAGTAGTTCATTTTAGAAGCTAGCTTTCATTTGTAGTTCTTCTCAACCCTTTTCCCCCAGTGCATACCTACAGTGTGATGATTGTAATTGTACAGCACCTTTATTCGAGTGTGACATACTTGGACATGCACATCACCAGAAATAAAGATCGAGATTACTTCATCATTGCAGCATTCATTTAGTTTAATTATTTAACTATTATTTATTGCTTTCGTAATTAATCTCTCTCTACCTTCCTCTCCTATCCCTGTTAGTAAACACGAAATGAGTACGACTTAATCACGAGCATTTAAGTGTGACTACTTGGTATCCTAGTAGCATACCTAGGACATGCGCTTGGTAATCCCAGCAATAATACATGAGGTCCAAGATGTGTACGGATGATTAAGGAATGGATGCTCATCACACTTAGGCTATCTTAGACTCTCTTCATCCTTTTCCTCTTAGCTTAACAAGTTATTTTCCATTGCCTCTAGGAGTAGCACTAGTTTAGGACTACATCATACACCTCACCTTGGACTAAACCATACGTGAAAAAGCAAATACTAGTCCAGGTGGGAAGATAGCAAACTACACTCAACGAGTAACTACCTAGATATCACAACTAGCCCATCTGTGGAGTTTGATCGGATCGTGCATGAAACGCTCATATTCGTATGGTTGAGTGTAGGGGTACCTCACCACTCATCATTGGCTCCGTTGCCGAGGATGGTGCTAGTTGTTTAGATTAGTTATATCACACAAGATCACTGTAACAAAGTATTCACGATATATCTCTTAGAAAAGAAATTAATTTTAATTAAGTCACACACAATTCACAACAGTGTCTCTCTCATAAGACTTTGACAACGCAACAACAAGTAAGGCAATTCATTGGAGAACCAAAAAATTATATGATGATGAAGAGAAAGTTTGGAGTACTCAACCTTATGTAGGAGTCCCTTACGTTCATGAACACCCCAATGATACTCAAAGACTTTCGTCATCCAACTCTAACACCTCTAGTAAGGATGAGACATCCCATAGAACGAGGAGGCTTGAAAGGCTTAGGACCTTCTCGATAACTAACAAGAACTTATTTGGGGATGATTGGAAGACTTACAAAAGTCATAAAAAGTTTTACAGTTCCCTCTCTTCCTCTACTCCTTCAACGTCAAATTGTGACATGGATGACTATCTTTCAAGGGATTGACATAGAACTAAAAATTGAGCTCACAAAGAAAATCTAGAATGCCAACATGAACAAGGACAACATCATCCCAATACACAAACTCACAACCCACTCAGTGATGATGAACCCCTACTGGCCACTAAGATCCTAATGCCTATATAGGAGGCTATTCAAATATCCCACAGGCATCGCAAGAAAAGCTGTCTACCCAGGCTTGGCTTAAACAACTTTCCTAAGTTTTTCGGAGGCTATGATCTAGATCTACAACATCATCTACAAGCCTTCTACGATGCCTATGTATGGAAAAATATTGATAATGGATGGAAAAAACTTAAGCTTTTTCCTTTGACACTCATTGGTCAAGAAAAAGTGTGGTACAGATCATTAAAACCAAAATCAATCTGTAGTTGGCCAACAATGGTAGAACTCTTTACTAAATGATATCAAACCTATGCGAGAGTGTCAGCCTTGAGGAGACAAATCCAAGAGTGGAAACAAGTGCAACATGAACCCTTGGACATGGCCTTATAAAAGATATTATGCACTGTTAAACAATTGCTCAGGCCATGGGTTCTCCGAGGAAAGGCCAATGTACCATATCATAGATGGGCTCCATAATGAAACAAGGGAGATCCTAGAGATGTATGCCCGAGGTCAACTATATGAGCTACAAACCCATCAATTCCAAGAGCTTATCAAGCGGGTAGCAAAAGAAGAAGAAGAAATGGCTAAATGGGATAATGCTGAAAAATCTCAGCAGGCCCAAAAATCAACAAGGGCCCATGATTATGAAGAGGAGAAATCAACTCACCGCAAGGAGGTGGAACCATCTTTGCCAATACTACAATCATTGGATGAAGTTGAGGCAAAGATCAATAGGATGATGGAATGGATACATGAAAAATGTGGAGAATATGCCAACACTATTAGAAGTAGAATTATGACAACCCAAGAAATAGGAAAAAACACCTGTAGACAATTAGAAAGAGGGGTTGAAGAGAATACGAACTTAACTACTAATCATACGTATCAATGTAACATTTGCTTGTACGAT
Source organism: Gnetum montanum (assembly GCA_015680685.1). NCBI lineage: Eukaryota > Viridiplantae > Streptophyta > Gnetopsida > Gnetales > Gnetaceae > Gnetum > Gnetum montanum. The sequence goes on from MNCI01002932.1 coordinate 465,572, forward strand.
CACCCCAAGGGACAATGCCCAATCGTGTCACATTTATATGAGCATTGGGGAAGAATGTTACATCCAGAGTTTATGTAGAATTACTGTGTTCAATCACAGTGGCAACAATCCCAATCATGGGGGAGGCCATCCCCAAACTGGTTACACCCTTCATACCATCTGAACCTAAGTGCTTATCAAGTTCAACATCTTGTTTCCCCAACTGGGTCAACATCCTCTATCTTGCCACATTATTATTATTCTCCTCAATACTATCAACCTGTATCCTCACCAACAAGACCACCACCTTGGATACCTTACACTTCTCCTCAATTTCAAAATTCTCATCCTTCAACTCCTTCTACATCGCCACCAATTGTACCCAAAGGATTTGCACCACAACATCAACCCATGAACGTTACTTGTGCTTCTATTGTCAAAAGTAGTGGGAATCTTCCATAACATCATAGGCATCCCTTCTTTAGATGTGACTATAGAAAGGGACATCACAATTCAGAAACCACTGCATCCGCCAACTTAGCACAAGTCCAATACTATGGTGCATCTTCCTCTTCAAACCCAATGCCTCATGTTACCTTATTAGGGCCACCACTCAATACTCCAACAACCATGTGGTCCAATGAATATAGCCACATGGGGAGACATGTTGATCCTTACATACCATTTTACAGTCGCAAGTACCATAGTGGGTCAACTCCTTATAAATTAACCACATCTTATAACTTGCCCCACTATGTCAACTCTAATCAAGTGTGTAATCCCCAATGCAGTACGTATGATTGGGTCCTAATATTTCCAACATGCAAGGATCCTAACCTTCCATTTATTAATTCTAGCTATGCTCAATCATTTAGTTATGGGGGGTATCCCCCATTCTAACAACAGCAGAATTAATAAATTCTTTCCTTTTCTTTAATTTTACAATTTTTTGTTTTCCAGTTTTTCATCTTTCAATTTATTGTTTTGTCATTTTTTTTTATCTTTTTATGAGTAATCTCATCTACGAATAAAACACNCTCAACTTTCAATTTATTGTTTTGTCGTTTTTTTTTTATCTTTTTATGAGTAATCTCATCTACGAATAAAACACTCATGTGACTCGTTGGTTGATGTGTTGTTCTATGCTATCAAGTCTTGAGTAACTAATTATTTAGATAGCAAGCCCATCACATCCATCCACTCATTCTATTAATAAGAGGTTCTACTCTGGGTACAATGATATTCTTTTCATCATAAAAACTTAAAAGTAATTTTGTGCTCATTATGCCTAAAGCCAAAAATGATGGACTAAGAAGGAATGGCCAGGGTGTAACATCAAAGGCACTTGTTGATTCTCTTTGGTGATATTTGTAAGGTGCTATCATGTAGCCTGGTTATACTAAGATCCTTGTAGATCTAACAAAAAATGGGAGTAAGAGTAATGAAGGCACTCAATAAAAAAAACCCAATGTTATTCTAGGGGGTCCCACTAGAAAGACATGCACCCATGCCTGAAGTTAGGCAGCTTCTCTAGATTACACATCAGAAAAAAAGAAAAGAGAAGATAAAGTGTGCCAAAGTGGCCAAACAAAAACAAATGTGCCACAACAAAATTCCAAATCACTCCTCCCTTGAACAAAACTCCAAGTGATTGTACGCCTTGCTATCATGATGCTCTTATGGTTGTCCATCATTGAATGAAGTAATGCGATGTCACTGATCGGAGGATGGCCTTGGTCTTGATTTTGGAGTGATAGGCTAATGACAGATTAATCATGCCCTACACTTAAGATTCATTGTGCCTTGGATTAGTTACCTCATGTTCCAATCTCTACAATCCCTTCTACAATTTGCCTCATCTCTCTGTTCATGTATTTGTGACTTATGTCTTATGTAGCATTGAATTCATACCTCATCACAGTGGTATCTGCATGTGTGTGTTTTGTGGAACTGGTGTGGATTACATTTTAAGCCTTCTAGTGCCTATGGACATTTTAAGGTGTGGTTACGTAAGGGCATTATAGGTAGGAACCTACTTTGGGGAGGACCCACTTGTGTGACTTTTGTAATTTGTACATGTTGCACACCACCACATCATTTTATACACTCTGAGTACTTCATTGCCAAATCTATTCTTACCTTTGTCATCATTTTGTCAAATGTTCTTCAAAACCATTATGTGTCCTTTGATGTGTCACGTAAACAAACCAGGTCCGACATTAAACTTTTAGGGAAACTTCCTTGAAAAAAATTTCTAACTCTAAAATCACACTAAGCAAAGAATTCAACATTTACTAAAGGCAATAAGTAAGGTATGAAATAATTGAACTTCTTTCAATAACCTTACTAATAATTAATTTTTGTGTGATTATAGATGGCCCCTAAAAGAGGACAACAAGGAGGACCTTCTCAAGGTGCAACTAAATGCCCAAGGGGAGGCAAAAGCCAAGGACCTCATGTAGAACATGTAGAGCAGGAGGCACAATCATTCAACATCCATCAAGGAACTCCTATCACTACACAATCTAGCCAAGCAAAAGGTGGAGAGGTTAGGGCCCAAGCCTATGAAGAGGAACAATGGCTATTTGTGGCATGGCATGTCAAGGCCAATCAAGTGTTCCCGCAGCTACCGTGTCCATGGGAAGTGCCAACTACATCAAACATTGGAACATCAGCATGGACGGCTCATAATCCTTGGATAGAAGAGGAGGAATGTCAAGCGCTTCTTCAACAGTATCAATCTCAAAGCCTGGAGCACAAGACAAGGGGAAGAGATCCATGGAGGAGCCACTGCCACCAGGAACCACATGAGTTCCAATAAATTCTATAATTTTGTGTCTATGTCCCAATTTTATCATATTCAATTCTCCACTATGACATGAATAAATTTCTAGTCAGTCAATAATCCCATACCTATCCATTGTGTAATCAATTGAGCTTGTTCCTCACTTTCTTCAACTCAAGGACGAGTTTTCATTCAGTCGTGGGGGTATGATGAATCGTGATTCATTAGGCTCTGATATCGGACCTATGATATAGCGTATGCGATATTAGGTATGCGATATCATGGCCTAGCTAGTGATATCAAATGCACGATATCGTGACTCCTATGTGGGCCTATAAATACACATGTAGGTGCAAGGAGTTGGAAGGAAGTTCTTAGAATCAATCAGTAGTTCATTTTAGAAGTTAGCTTTCATTTTTAGTTCTTCTCAACCCTTTTCCCCCAATGCATGCCCACAGTGTAATGATTGTAATTGTACAGCACCTTCTTTCGAGTGTGACATACTTGGACACGCACATGACCAGAAATAAAGATCAAGATTACTTCATCATTGCAGCATTTACTTAGTTTAATTATTTAACTGTTATTTATTGCTTTCATAATTAATCTCTTTCTACCTTCCTCTCCTATCCCTATTAGTAAACACGAAATGAGTACGACTTAATCACAAGCATTTAAGTGTGACTACTTGGTATCCCAGTAGCATACCTAGGACATGTGCTTGGTAATCCTAGCAGTAGTACACGAGGTCCAAGATATGTACAGACGATTAAGGGATGGATGCTCATTGCACTTAGGCTAGCTTAGACTCTCTTCATCCTTTTCCTCTTAGCTTAACAAGCTATTTTCCATTGCCTCTAGGAGTAGCACTAGTTTAGGACTGCATCATACACCTCACCCTAGACTAAACCATACATGACAAAGCAAATACTAGTCTTGGTGGGAAGACAGCAAATTGTGATCAATGAGTAACTATCTAGATACCACAACTAGCCTGTTTGTGGAGTTCTATTGGATCGTGCGTGAAACACTCGTATTCATATGGTTGAGTGTAGGGGTACCTCGCCACTCATCACTATCTATCTAGGTTTCAAACCAATTTCATACATTTTCCAATGACATCACATTCATCATCCTAAACTTACCACAATAGGAAAACCACAATCATATGAAAAAATCACACTCAACAAAAGAAAACAAGGAAGCACTTTCGATTAATTAATTATTTAAACATTAAAATTTAAGGAAACTTGGCCATTAGTTAGAGAGAGGTGCCTTTAGGCATGGGTAACATGTCTTTCTAGCCCTGTAGGTAATGCTAATCCCATCAGAGGAGTACCTTCAAGCATGGGTAACATGTGTTTTAAGTCATATAATAAGACTAGATGAATAGACCTTTGGGATTCTTGAAAGTAGTCAACCTTCAGTGATGAGTAGCAAGTATCTCCTACACCCAACCATACAAATCAAAAGCATTCATGTGCAATCTAGTTGAATTCCTTGAATGGAATTAGTATAGTATCTAGATTGTTAAGCATTGATAGCAGGTCACTGTCTTCTCACTTAGACTAGTGGTGGCTTTATCATATCTAGTTTAGTCCAAAGTGAGGCATATGATTATTGATGTTGCGTGGCTAAGCCTAAGTTATGTGAAAGTATGAAAATTAATTATTTAATCTAATGAATAACAAAAACATAAATCCTCAACTATCCTAAGGGCAATGAGTATCTATTCCTAGCTTGTCGTACACATCTTGAATTCACATACCCACTACTAGGATTACAAGTATTATGCTACTAGGTAAACTAAGTAGTAACACTGATGGAATTACCAAGCAAATACTTGTTTATACTCAAAACCAATTGTGCTCCTTAGCTAATTGATTAACATGCATGACAATGTAAATATTAACTAAGTACATATAAAATAAATTGCATTGAAAGTTAATTTATTCTAAGTCAAAGTGTTGTAATAAATATGAATCAATCTCAATCTTATTATTGTTCATGGAATGAGTGTAAGTACAATGCCACTCGAATAAGATGTTGTACAACTAACTTAAATCCACACTATGAGCATTCACTAACTACTTGCTGAGATTACAGAATAAAATTGCAAGAGTTTATCTACACTATTGACCAAATGGTGCCAAATACATGGTGGGTGATACATATTTATAGGAAAATACACACATTGCATTGATGGGGATGCATTAATGCATTTAGTTGCATTGAAGGGGATGCGTTGATGGGAATGCATCAATGAGGATGCATCGATGTAGCTAAGTTATAGCATGATATAGAAAATGCAATATATCATCTACAATGCAATAGCTAACTGAGATGCACTAACAGCGATGCTACAACACAAATGCAACGTAGCATCAATGATATCGCATCTATGATATCTTAGCCAACTGATATACTTGACAAAATGATGCTTCATGATGTTCCCATGACTTAGCTACCTGACATATAAGGTCTCATTATTCAAGCATGAGTATCATGTCTTTCTACTGGTATCCTAAGAATCAATTTTCTTTTGTGGATTAATTAATGAGTGACTTATGCTTTTCCTGCTAAAGAACTACCTTTTAGACATGAGTAAAATGTATTTCCAATGACATAGCAAGGAAATAGTTATTTGAGAACATGCTTTAATTAAAATTAAAACATGAGTAATGATATAAACACATGGAATAGTAAAACCTATAAAAAAGTACAATAAATTAGAAAATCCTCTTTATGTCACATTCTTTTCCATTCTTCCTTGATCCTTCCCCTTTTCCTCAAGGCATAATGATCATGAGTTAATTTTAGTTTTATGTGAGAAGAACCATATAAATTTCATCATACAAACCTCTTATTGATAAAAACTAGAGGGATGTATGATGTGATCTCAATGCTTTACATAATCATTTACCCAATCATCATGATAGCTAATGAGTCATGGTTTGTCAGGCCTCGACATCGAGTACCCGATGTCAGGGTTAGGAAGTGATGTCGAATACCCGATATCACCTTCCTTATGCTGGCCTATAAATACAACACTTGAGTGCCCAGTTGAAAGGTAATAGGCAGTAGAAAAGATAGTTTTCAGTTTTCAATTTTTGATAGTCTTCCTAGAGTTCTATTATTTCCAATGCATGCCTACAATGTGATGTTTGTAATCATAGGGAATCTTTGTTCAAGTGTGACGTACTTGGACATGTTACATGACTGGCAATAAAGATCAAGATTGCTTCCATCATTATAGCATCCACTTAGATTATTATTGCTTTTAATTGTTAACTATTTACTATTTTCTTTAGTTAAATGTTTCCATTTATTGCTATTTGCTATTCCTGTCATTAAGCAGAATGTGTACGCCTTAATCACGAGTGTTTAAGTGGAAGTACCTAGTAATCCAACAACGTATTGTTTAGCACAACTAAATGACATATGCTTTGCAATCCTAGAAGTAGTCTCACAAAGTCCAAGACGTATACAAATGATTAAGGGCAAATACTTATCACACATAGGCTAGTTTAGATCTTGTTTTCCATTATTCATTAGCTTAATTAATTAACCTCTTTATCATCATTAGGAGGAAAGTAGAATTAGAAAACATCATACACCTCACTTTGGACTAAACCATATGTGACAAAGCTACCACTAGTCCAACTGGAAAGACAGCGAACTACAATCAAAGCATAATGATCTAGATACCACAACTAGTTCCATCCATAAAATTTGACTAGATCATGTGTGAACGCTTGTGATTCGTATGGTTGAGCATAGGGGTACCTTGCTGCTCATCATTGGTGCCATTGCCAGGGATGGGGCTAGTTATCTAGATTAGTTATATTATACACGATCACTATAAAGGTATTAACAATATATCTTTTTAGAAATATTAGCTTACACACACCATAAACCAACAGTGATGTCTCTCTCACACGGAAGTGACAACACACTGTATAGCAAAAATGTTCATTGGAGAACTAACGAGATATATGATGAAGAAGATTATAGTAACCAACTTTATGCAAGGGTTTCTTATGTTCATGATCACCCTGACAACACTCAAAGACTACATTCACCTAAGATAAAGAATCTTAGAGGAGATGACATAGGTCCTAAACTAAGGGAGGCCTCAAGGCCTAAGACCTCCTTGAAACCAAGGAACGATAAATCAAGGGACCCTAGGGAACACCATAGAATCCATGGCCATTCTTCTAGTTCCTCATCTTCCTCTTTCCCTCCAATTTCTAGTTCTAACGAAGATGAATGTAGGTATAGGGATACAATTTCACTAAAGGGTCAAAATAAAAGTAGAAATTGAACCCATAGACACACTCAAGGTCATCAACATGAACACAAGTCCAATAGTCACCATCAACCCAATAGATATTTTCATCATAACCTATTTGATGATGATGAACACTTCTTGGCCACTAGGAGCCTAATGTAGATCACAAAGGTAGTTAAGATATCCTACAAGCATCACAAAAAGAGTTCTCTACCCAAGCTTGGCATGAATAATATCCCTAAATTTGTGGAAGGCTATGATTCAGATCCATAACATCATTTACAAGCCTTCTAAGATGCTTGTATTTGTTATAACATTGAAAATGAATGGCAATAGCTTAAGCTCTTTCTTAGAACACTAGTTGATAGAGCTGAAGTGTGGTATATATTGTTGGAACCAAATTCAATCCAATAGTGGTTAACAATGTTGGAACCTTTTAATGAGAAATACCAAACCTATGCAAGAGTGTCCAACCTAAGGAAATAGATCCAAGAATGGAAGTAAGAATAACATGAACCCTTGGACATGGCCTTAGATAGATATTATGCCTTACTAAATAGATGCCTAGGCCATGGTTTCTCTGAGGAAAGGCAACTTTTCCACATCATAGATGGGCTTTGTAATGAAACAAGGGAGACCCTTGGGATGTATGCCTCAGGGTAATTATACGAGCTCCAAGCCCATTAGATCCGAGAGCTAATCAAGCGTGTGAAAAAAGAAAAAGGAGAGATATGCTAATGGGAGAATGTCAAGAAATATCAATGGGACCCAACTCTTAAACAAAAGGAGATCTAGATCTATGGTAAGGAGAACAAAACCACTTTGGATAAGGTGGCCCTGCAACAAACCTTGCCAATATAGAAGTCTATTGATGAACTTGAAGCAAAGTGTAATAGGATGTCTGAATGGATATGTTAAAACATTACAACTCTCATTAAGATGGTCAAGGAGAGGATCATGAAAAATAAGCCATGTGATCATAATAAACAAAGGATACAAAACCAAGAAACATCTAGGAACACATTTCAACAAATGGGAAAAGTGGCTAACAAAAGTGAGGCTATAGACTCAACTACAGATGAAGATAATGAATGCGACATCTGCATATATGATTATCTGAAGGGCCATTGCCTAGTCTTGTTGCATCTAGAGGAGTATTGGATAGGTGCCTTAAATCCAAAGTTTGTGCAAAAGCACATGCCTGGGAGATTTCCTCTCCCACAAGGTAATTATAGACAGTCCCACAACCAATCGTACCATCCTAGGAGGACTTATTATCAGCCTCAACATGGTCATCAACCATAGTCATGGGGGAGGCCACCACCAAATCAGCCCTACCTGCCAAAATAGCATGGATATTATGTTCAACACCTTATTTCTCCAACAAATTCTACATCCTCTACTTCGAACCGCCACTACCACTCTCCTGAGTATCATCAACCCATGACATCTCTTGAAGGATCACCACCTTGCACCTCTTACCATCCATCCTACCCTCGATGTTCTCATACTCCACTACATTACAGGTCATTGCCAATGACACAAGAAGGTTTAGCACCCCCAATATGAACAAACAAATGTCACTTGTGTTGCAAATGTGTAGAGACATACTGATAATGGTGGGTCTTAATCGCAACATAGGAAACATCCTTTCCAGAGGAAAGGTCATAAGCCAAAGCAAACCACACATGGACCCACCATATCATCCAAGCTAGCACAATGCCAATTTGGTGCACCACCTTCCTTGTCACAACCAACATCCTTTGATCATCCAAAAGGGCTATCGTCCATCATTACTCCAATCCCAAATCCAAACAATGAATCTAACAGTGTGGGGAGACAAATAAATCCATGCATACCATATCATGATCAAGGGTGCAATCATGGGCTAGACATCAATAATGTTAACACACCTCACACCCTAACCCACCATACATTTAACCATTAAGTGTGTGACCAACAATTTTTCTACCTAGCCACCACACAACCAATAAACACCTGATGGCTAGGGCATGGGCGATTACCAATGTCTCATACATGCATGGATCCTATTTATCCACTTATTAATCCTTATCATAACCAAATGTTTAGTCATGGGGGTCACCCCCTATTTTAATCTTAGGATTCTTAAGTGTTTTTCATCTTTTTGTTTTACAATTTTTTGTCATTTTCCTCTTTCTTGATCCAATTTTTTCTATTTCTTCCAATTTTTTCTAGTTGATGTTTTCATTTTCTTTGTTGTGTAATCTTGCTTGTGAATAAAATGATCATGTTGCCCATTGAGGTGAGGTTTTCTCTATGTTGTCAAGTCTTAAGGGATTGATTATTTGGACATTGAGACCATGACATCCATCCACCCATTCCATTGATAAGAGGTTCTTTTCTTGGTCATAATGATAATCTTTTCCATCATCCAACCTAAAAATAACTTCATAATCATTGTGTTTGGATAGAAGAGTGTAGAACCAAGGCAGAATTTGAAGGGTGTGACATCAAGGAGATTTTTGGATTATCTTTGGCCACTTCTATATGTTCTATCATGTTGCTAAGGTTGTAATCATATCCTTGTAGATATAATGAAAAATGGGAGTAAGAGTACCTTGAAACAACACCAAATAAGCTTCTGCATGTCCCACTAGAAAGACATGTACCCATGCCTGAAGGTTGACAACTTCTTAGAATTGGAAAAACACATGAAAGAGAAAACAAATGTGTGTACATGCCATAAATAAAGCTCCTCCCTTGGACAAAATGCCAAGTTATTTTACTCCTCACTACTATGATATTGTTATGGTTGTTTGCCAACGGGATGAAACAATGTGATGTCACTGCAATATGGTGTGGACTTGGTTTGCATGTTGGAAAGAATGACTCATGATTATTTAACCATTAATAACACACAATATTTCATTGTGACCATGGTAAACCACCTCATGTCCCAATTTCTATAATCCTTTCTATAGTCCATCTCATCTTGTGATCTAGGTGATCATAACTCATGGTTTTGTGTAACATAGACTTATTATCTCAATTTTGTTGTTTTAACATGTGTGTTTTGTTTCATAGGTATGCATTGCATTCAACCCCTTTAGTGCCTACAAAAATTTTTAGGTGTGGTTACACAAGGGAATCATATGCTAGAGCCTGCTTTGGGGAGGACCCACTTGTGTAACTTTCATGACTTGTACATGTTAGACAAACCACATCATTTTTCACCTTCCAAGCACTATATTGTTATATTTGGTCATTTTCCTTATCCTATAATTGATCCATCCATTACCTCAATTTCAATGCCTTTTTCTTGATCATTCTAGTGCTTTCCATTTTAATGACTCCACCTTATTACACTTTCAATGCCTCAAACTAATTTTTTCACTTACCTCGAATTGATGGACTTAACTTCAAACCTTCCAACCCATCACCAAGCTTTAGTTTCCATGCTTAGCTGCCCCATTTAATGAAAATCTATGGACCCCAACAT